>CM076570.1:991652771-991723814 GCA_034641835.2 Pinus albicaulis | reverse complement strand
GTAACCCAGCTTCACGTTTCCGCCCATGAACCATCCTTTTTAGTAACCATCACCACTAGTGTTGAGAAAGAACCTTTGGCTAGGTTAAGTGATGTCGACCTCTAACATTCTGTGGATCAAATGTTTGTTGATGTGTTTTCTTATCACCCATCAACCAAAGTGATTTTCATTCATACTTAATCAAGTGGAGACCAATTTTAAGATTTGGCCAATGCTAGATGACTCTCACTTATTGATTATGAAAGTTGAACAAGTATTTAAGAATGCAAAATCAATTCAAGAGGGTTTCATTCTTCTTCATTGAGGGCAATAGGGACGATTTCTCTTTTTAAGAATATAACAAATACCAGAAGGAAGGAAATTTCAAGTGGTCATCCTATCATTAAATAGCCCCATTCGTCATCTTTGTTTAGCTTTTTACATAATTAAAAGCAAAGTTCATATGCTTGAGATATCGTCATTTTCCTTACATTCATTTGGTATCCATTTCCAACTATCATTTTATTTATTATCTATCCATTATTTCCTATTCATTATCCATTTCATTTTTATCAATTTTCCCATGCATTTATGTTAATTATCCATTTTCACCACCCCTTTTTTTTACTTAGCATTATTTTCATGCAAAATTACACTGCTCCTTGCATTACTTACTTTACCTTCACTTTCATTTTTACTTTGTCATTTTTCACTTTATTTTACTTCCTTTTTACTTAGCCATTTTATTGAATCAATGATTATCCACCTCTTTGTCTCCATCCTTTACTTAGTTATTTTTTGCAACCTCTTTATCTCCCTTGTTCTTAAGAATTTTTCATGAATGAGAGTTGTGGAAAGACCTTCATCAATTTTCAATTCCACAAAACTCAAAATGCACATGCATTTCTACAGTGACCAAATTGCACCTTTGTGGCTTACCATACTTAGACATTCTGCCATTTTCCATAGTCAATTTTCATGAATGTGGGAGACTCCCTACACCTCACTACATCGAGCAACTGAGGAAAACGAGTTGTTTCTTCTCCCAAGCTACAGAAAGATACTAGATGGAAAATATATGTCTCCTCAGTCAAACAATTGAAAGTGTTGGGAAAACAAATAGGAGATTCTCTTTTAAATCACAATGGAGTCATGATCCTTTTGTTTGTGATGAGGTTGGAAACAAGCTTAGAACCAAACAACTTATTAATAAACATAATAGATCAAAACAAGTACTGCACATTGATGATGGTTTATGCATAGATTGATTATTGTCATGTTAATCGATGATGCTTTCTCTAATGAAATGAAGCATAATTAACCAAATATTTTCAATTGAAGAGATATCAACATGGCGCTATGCACACACCTACATTAATGTGTTTTCAATTGGACTTTGACTTGTATAAATAGAATATGGGTTGGATTTTCCTGACCATGTCAATTTCAAAGTTAGTTTTGACAATCTTGTGCCAACGTATGTTGGAAATCAAGAGGTGGAACAAGAATTTGATGATTCATTAGAGATTAAAATGTTAGATAAAACCAATTGAAAAACATGTTAACTTGGTCAAGACTTGGGCATGTTAGGGGCAGTGATATGTGCAAGACAGGGAGGTGTTATAAATTAACAAAACTGAATAAAATGTTATAAAATCGGGAATTTTATCAGCCCTAGCAAAATGGATGCCATTAAGTGCAAAATTAGTGAGAATGCACCTAAGGACTGCCTAGACTACTAGTAGGATCAATCCAAACATAGGCCAATGGATTGTTACGTTAAATCCATGAAGTAGCCAAAGTCTTGATTCTCATGGCAGAATGTAGGCCACTTCCTAAGACGAAATAGACTAGGGACTACCAAATCAACTAGTAGGCCAATTTAGGCTTCCAAGATACTTGTAAGTAGGTTTTTAAATGCCTTATTTGAGCATAACATTCTTGTTATTATTCCACATCCTTGTTTTTTTTGTAAGCAAGAAAAAATTCATTAGATTATCAAAATTTTGCATAGATTACATGCATAGATAAACATGAGTTGATTGTGTCTAAGATGAGTACATTCTGGATACAAAACCCTTCCTGTCCTAGAGCATGTTTGGGAGGGACCATCTTCCCTTAAGTGGGAAACCATATGGTCTCCCTGAGAGTTTTGAGATTAATGTTTGACATCATAAAACCATAGTAAAAACAAGTGTAGCAAAAACCGGGTAGGAAATGGGAACAACAGACCACAAAAATAGCAAATTAGCAGAAACTGAGAAACCCTTTACTAGGAAATTCTTAACTAGGCTAGTCATTTTAAGAGAGATACTGGAAGGGGTCGTCATAGATTTATGGTAACCATGACAATTGTTCCCACTCAAAAAGCGTTCCACCAGTGCTAATGTTGGCCTCCTGTTGCAAGGTTTCACCATTCATATTGTCTATAATGGTTGTCTTGCTGGTGTGAAATTTCTGGCTACCTACAAGTTGTTATTAACCCAACTAATTATATCTTGTTACTTATTCATGGAAAATTAATTCTTCTAAGGGAAGTAACAATAATAACATAAACAACACCAATCACAAAATAAAGTTATAGGAAATAATACCAGAAAACCAATCACACAATTTACAACAATATTTTTTGACAAAACATCCTAGAAAAACCCCATTGTGGGGAAAACTAGTTTTTAGATCTAAGGGATTTTTATTATTATCTTCAACAAAACTACTTTTTGAGAAATTACAGCTACTTTCCTAACACTGGAAAAGCTCCGGCAATATTTTTATCTCCACCTCTGAAAAAATTGAACTATAAAACTTCATTTTCTCTCTTTGTAGATCAACTTGGCCCTTTCCTACAATTCGTACTCCCTTGAACCTACAATCGCACTGGTAACTGGGAACTCACACTGCCCTTCCTAGCAATTTGCATTGCCTCTGAGAAATCAATTTAGCAAGTTATATTTCCTCCAAAAACACGCACAAGCCACTCGCACTACCTCCAACAACTCACACGGGAAATTGGCAACTCGATCTAGACCTCTGACAACTCGCGCTGGAAAAATCAACCTTCTTCTGGAGAAATAATTCAGCGCTGATAAACTCCCTTCTGGAACTCAGAAACTGGAAGTCTATCTGATGAAGAATAACCCTAGAAATATCTCTCCTCAATCACTGTTGTTGAAACCCTCTGGTGTCTTCTAAAAACCACCCACTCGATCTTCTTGATTTGTTAATCTATCTCCAATGTTTCTCATTGATTCCCTTTGTAATCTCGCATTCGCAAATGAATGGCCACGGTTAGAAGTTCACTTGATCTAATCGATGGCTAAGATAAACTTAGAAACTTTCTACAAGATTTTATACAAAAATCGATCTTATCCCAACTAATGTCAATTAATTATCCACTTTCCCTAACTTAGACTTAGGAAATATTTAAAATATCACTAATTGACATAATTAAGATATTTCACTTAAGAAAAATTATATGGGCTTGGAGATAATTAAATATTTCATGTTTCTGGCTTCAGTGACATATCTCAAGACTAGAACACATGTCTGAGCTACAATATTCTAACACACCCTCTTAGCGAGGAAGGTATTCTCCACAACATGCAACTTGTCCCTAAAGAATAAAAACTTTCCTTTATTAAAGGCCTTTGTCAAAATGTCTATTACTTGTTGATCTGTAGGCACATACTATAGCCGAACTGATCTATGTTGTACATAGTCCCTGATGAAATGGTATTTGATGTCGATGTGCTTTGACCTATCATGAAAAATAGATTCTTAGATATCATGACGCAACTTTGATTATTATAGTAGATACGATTGTCTCCATCCTCTAACTAAACAGTGCCCCTAGCTGCTTCCGAAGCCATATGGCCTCACATGTATCCATGCTTGCTGCCATGTATTATGTCTCTCCAGAACTTAATGCAACTAACTTTTGCTTCTTGTTGTACCAAGAGACAACCCCTGATCCCATTTCGAAGTAACACCCTGAAGTGTTTTTCCTATCCACTACATTACCTACTCAGTCTACATCAATATATCACATAAACCTGGCACCATCACCCTAAGTGTACCTCAATCTATACTCAATTGCACCCCATAGATATTGTAGCACGTGCTCTGTTGTTGCCTAATGCACCCTCTTCAGTTCCACCATGAACTGACTAAGAATGTTGACCAAAAATCAAACGTAAGGCCTTTTGTTGACCAAATTTATGAGAGAGCCAATAAGTTGTCTATATAAGGTGGGGTTTATTTTCACCTACTTAGATGCATCAATATTCTTCTAGTTGGTTATCATAGGTGTAGACATGGGTCTACAATCCAACATCCTTAATTTACTCAAGATATCCAATATCTCCTTTGACCAAGAAAGATCTCCCCATCTATATGCCACACCTCGAGTCCTAGAAAATAATGCATCTACCCAAATCCTTTATCTATTGCTAAATCCCTCTTGTAGTTCTCTATAAGCCTTGGTGACCCAGTCAAAAATAGATCATCCAAATATAACATGAGAATGAGTAACTCACCTCCAACCATAAGATAGTATAGGTTCGAATCTACCTCACTCTTCACGAAACCCATTTCCTACAAGTAGTTGTCAATCTGACCATTCCATGCTCTGGGAGCTTGCTTGAGTCTATATAGTGCTCTCTTCAACCTGCATACATGGGTCTCCCTCTTATGTGTCTCAAAACCCTCTGGTTGTTTGATGTACACCTCCTCCTCTATAAATTTGTTTAGGAACATCGTCTTGAAATCTATTTGATGGATTTTTTATCCCATCTATGTTGCATGTGAGATCATGGCCCTAATGGAAGTACACCTGGCCACTTGAGTAAATGTCTCCTCATAATTTATTCCCTCCTTCTGAGAGAACCCCTTGGCCATGAACCTTGCCTTGAACTTTTCTACAATACCATATGAAGTGTGTGTGATATTGTAGATCCAGTGGGAATGTAATATTCGGAATAAGGAATAGACAATAATATAAAGAAAAATAAACAAGTAACTACAACAAATAGAGAGACATCATAAAAATACTGCAAATATGGAGAAACGTTGAGCCATTTTATTATATAAACTGAAAGATAACAATGGGTACCAAGGTGATCAGAATGGTGGCTCCTTCACTTGCTCAAGGCAAGCTGGAAATACTCTCAGAAATGCTCAAAGAATGGCTACTCTGTCAAGGAATGCATAATCTCCAGATGTTGTTGTTGTTGCTGCTAGACTACTACTACTGTTGGAATGGAGTTGCTCTTTGGGGTTGTTCCCTTGCTCAGAAAATTGTGAAACTCTGGAAATGAGCTCTCCTTCAATAACCCAGAAAATCCCAGGAAGGAATCCCAGAATGGCTGACCCCAGAATTTGACCTCCCTTGGAAACTAACGCACTCCCAGTGAGTATGCTGGCCCTGAATGATAAACCTACAAGTGATGGCCTCCTACTACAAAATAATGATTTGTGAAGCGTTGGTCCCTTCACACTACCCTTGGGCTGAAATCTCTAATATCTCCTCACTCTCGGAACTGCCTCCACTACAAACTGCATAATCCCTCAGAGAGACTGCACTGTCCAAGCAACTGCGTGATCCTGGCTGAAGGTGCTATGTGCTCTCCCTCGCAAAACGATGGATGGATCTCCTCACCTGAGCGGGCACTCGAAGTCCCTCGAGGTTGAGGTTGGGATCTCCGCTCGGAGACACCCATGTGTTGAACAGCACTTGCAGACTTCGCTCAATAGCAAAAGCGTGCTCAATGTCAAAAGACAGAAATCAAAGATGCATAATAGAATGAGTGAATGAGGAGCCTCCTCTCCCTTTTATGCTTGAGAGCCTTGCTCTCATCCGAGCCCCACTAAATTGCGTTGTCCCTCCTTGGCCATGTTGTCCCCACTCAACTGCGCTGTCATGGGCCCACGTTGTCCACACTGCCTCTTCGCTTACGCTGTCACTAGGCTCTCATGGGCCCCACGCTGTCATATAATATTGGCCTAAGTGACTTTAGGGAGACTTTATTTCCTAAGTGTGTGTTATGGGTCCCATCACTTCTTTTTATTAACTGATTAACATTAGAAAATAAAAACTAAGCAAAATTAATATTGCCAATTAGTTGCCGCTAATTGGGAATATTAGAGTCCTCCCCGCCAAAACGTTGCTTGTCCTCAAGCAACTACAAGGACGGATGCTGCAAAATTTTCTCACTCTCCCAAGTGGCATCCTCATCCGACAAGTTCCTCCACCTCGCCAAGTACTCTCTGACTGTCTTGCTCCGTAGCGGTCTCTCCCTGGTGTCTATGATGGCTTCTGGATGCAACACCAAATGCCCCTCATAATTTGTAGGCAAAAGCTCCTCTGTTGCAGTCACCTGCTGCCCCAATGCCTTTTACAAGCATGATACATGGAAGATGTTGTGGATCCGGCTGCGTGGGGGCAACTCCAACTCATATGCAACCTCCCCAATCCTGCAAATCACCCTGTAAGGTCCATAGAAGCGAGGCTTGAGCTTCTTGGCCCCCTTCCGCTTCAGCGTGGACTGTCGGTATGGCTAAAGTCGTAGGGAGACCAAGTCCCCTACCTCAAACTGCCTCTCAACCTGTCCCCTGTCGGCATGCAACTTCTGTTGGTTCTGTGTTGTAGCTAAGTTATCCTTAAGAGCCCGGAGTATATCCTTGACTCTCTTGGATCCAATCCTTGGCCCTGGGGGCCTTGCTAGCACCAAACATCACGTCAGCAAAAGTCAAAGCATGGTATCCATACAAAGTGTAAAACAGAGACATACCGATATATATGTGAAAAGTGGTATTGTAGCAATACTCTCCCAAGTGCAACCAACGTAGCCATGCCTTCTGCTGCCCTGTGACATAGTTTCGCAAGTAGCCTTCCAGCCACTTTTTCACTATCTCTGTCTGCCCCTCCGTCTGAGGATGATAACTGGTGCTCGGAGTCAACTTTGTACCCACCAAACGAAAGAGCTCCTGCCAAAAGCCGCCCATGAAACGGCTATCCCGGTCACTGACAATGGTCTTTGGAAAACCATGCAATCTGAAAATATCCTTGAAGAACAGCTCTGCTACTTGTGCTGCTATGTACCGTGATGATATAGCAAAGAAGTGTGCATACTTTGTCAGTCGATCAACGACCACAAAGATGCAATCATTTCCCTGCACCATGGGCAACCTAGTGATGAAGTCCATCGAAATGATTTTCCATTTCCCCTCTAGAATGAGAAGCGGCTCTAGTAGTCCTGTTGGGTAGCTCATCTCCCCTTTGTTCGTCTGACACACTTTGCACTCCCTGACATGCTGGAGTACGTCCTCCTTGAGGCCTCTCCAAGAGAACCTCTCCCTGATGGCCTTGTAGGTCTTGGTGAACCCCTGATGTTATGATAATGGTGAGTCATGGGAGGCACGCAGTATCTTCTCCTTGAGCTGAGAGCTCTGAGTCAAGAAGATCTTGTCTTTGAAGTATATCACCTCATCCATCACCCTGTACCTGTCATCTATGATCTGACCATCCAGTACCTCATAGGCAAAACGGTCCTTGGAGTACTCCACCAGTAACTGAGCCCTCCAGTCTGTGTCTATGCTCATCAGAGACAACATTGCCGGTCTGTGGGACAGAGCATCGACCACCACGTTTTTCTTTCCTTTGACATCCTCAATGTCAAAGTCATATGCCTGGACCTTGCTGACCCACTTCTACTGCCTCTCTTGCAACTGCTTCTGCTCTAGAAAAAACCATAGGCTTTTGTGGTCAATCCTCACCCGAAACCTGTTGCCCACCAAGTACTGCTGGAACTTGGCCAGTGCATGCATGATAGCCAGCATATCCTTGTCATATATAGGATACAACCTCTCATGCGGCAATAGCTTCCTGCTCTCGAAAGCTATGGGATGGCCCCCCTGCATCAAAACCATGCCCACTCCCTCTCCTAAGCCATCACACTCCAAGACAAAGGGCTACATGAAATCTGGAAAAACCAATATTGGACAACTACTCATCACCTCCTTGAGCCTGTCAAAGGCCCTCTGTGTTGTGTTCGTCCAACTAAATGCCCCCTTTTTGGTAAGATCTGTGAGGGGTGCAGCAAGTTGGTAAAACCCCTTGATAAACTTCTAGTAGTAGGTGCAGATGCCTACAAACCCTCGGAGCTCTGTCACGTTCTTCGGTTCCGACCATTCCCAAATGGCTCGGATCTTCTCCTCATGGACTCTCACTCCATCCACACCAATGATATGCCCCAAATAGAGCATCTATGTCAGTCCAAACTCGCATTTGGAGAGCTTACCATAAAAATGTTGTTCCTCCAAAATACACAATACAACCTCAATGTGTTGTAGGTGCTCCTCCCATGTTCGGCTGTATATAAGAATATCATCGAAGAACACCATAACGAATTTCCTCAACAGACCACGGAAGATGTGGTTCATACAGGACTAGAAAGTGGCTGGTGCATTGGTTAGCCCGAAGGGCATCACCAAAAACTCAAAATGGTCGTAGTGACATCTGAAGGTCGTCTTGGGGACATCCTGGTCCCTCACTCAGATCTGATTGTAGCTCGACCTCAGATCAATCTTCGAGAAGAATTTCAATCGCCTCAGCTCATCAATCTGTGGAATGGGGTATCGGTTCTTCATGGTTTTCTTGTTGAGAGACCGATAATCGATGCACATCCTCAGTGTGCCATCCTTCTTCTTCACCAGTACAACAGAAGAAGCAAATGGGCTAGTGCTGGGCCGGATGTGTCCCAGCGCTAAGAGCTCATGAATGGCTCTCTCAATCTCATCCCTGTAGGCTTTGGGGTGACTTTAGGGTGTAGTGATCATAGCCTGAATGCCCTGCTCAAGCTCAATGGTGTGCTCAAAACCCCGATCCGGTGGCTATCCTGGAGGTATATCCCCAAAAACCGTAGCATATCTGTCCAAGATCGACTGCACATCTGGGTGAACTGCCTGTCCTGTAGCTCCTGCCTCTGAAATACGTAGCTCCACTGCCCACTCTATATCTCCCTTCCGGAAGTCTACCTCCATCCGATGTGCTGATACTGCCTGCAGAGGATAAGTGTGCATGCCTCGAATCATTACATGCTTACCGCTCTTCTTGTCCGTCCACTCCATCTCCAGAGTCTCTCAGTCTGTGGTGACCTTCCCCAACGTGATCAAACATTGCACTCTTAGCACCACATTGGTGTCTGGAATGTCCACCACAAAGAAATGATATGTCATAGTGTAGGTCTGCATGGTCACTGCTAATGCCGGCACATATATAGCACACTGCATAGTTTTGGCACCCGGTACCAGTCCTGAAAACCCATCAAATCTCTCTGTCGGTATTCCCCTCTGCTCTACCAACTGTGCATCAATAAAGTTATGGGTGGCCCCATTGTCAACTAGCACTGAAACACATTGTCCCTGAACGATGCCCCGAACACGCAGTATCAAATACTTGGGAACCCCTCGTAAAGAAGTAAGGACTCCACTGTGGGTGCAAATGTTGTCCCTCATGCTCTTATGGGTGGAGGTGGTGGATGATCCCCTCTCTGCACTACAGCGTTGCCTCCTACCTCTATCTTCTCATAGGCATCTTCTTCCCCTTCACTGTCGGAGAAGACCTCTATGTAGTGTGCCTTTCCCGCGGCACATCAATGTCCCGCTGCCCATGGCTCCTGGCATGTGAAGCATAGCTTCCTTTGTCTCAAGTCTCTCCGGGTATCATTGTTCAAAGGCCCCCAGCCTTGGTTCCCCCTCGGAGGTGGAACCCTCGTGTCCTTCCCTTTTGGCTGAAATGTTGGTCTCTGGGGAAAGGAGCTCTAGTCCTAGGTAGAGCATCCTGCAAATCCCTAGTCCTCCCAACTGCATCCTGAAGTGTAGAAGGCCTCATGGATCTGACTAGCCGACCTAGAGGTTCTGCCAACCTATCAATAAACATGTAGATCCTTTTAGCTGAGGACAAGTCGAGCACCATCACCGAAAGACTAAAGAACTCAGAAATGTAGGTTTCCGAATTCTCGGTCTGCTTGATCTTGGTCATCTCAACAAAGTTCTCTTCCAGATCCTTTTGGTCAAACCGCTCCACCAATCTCCATGTAAACTCTGCATACGCTGTCATTGCAAAGTGACCGAGTATGGCCATCCCGTGGAACCACCAGTTGTGAGCCTCTCCCTCAAGGTGCAGTGCTGCCACCTTGATGGCCTCTCCCTCTGCCATTTGATTGAGCTGGAAATAAATGTCCAGCTTCTCCACCCATGTCAAATGTTGGCAAGAAAAACCTGCCCACGGTAGGCTGCACATCCCCAACTTGCGTGTATCTACCCCCTCTGTTTTGGTTGCACAGTCGGCTGTCCTTATTGAGCTAACAAAAATCATGGAAAGTGAGAGCTTCACCAAACTCTCGCCCATAGGACTGATACTCTACAAAGTAGTCCTCCATATGAACTGGCTCCGGCTCCTGAGGTGCTCCCGTCCCGGTGCCTGTAGTCAAAAATGTGGGCATCGTGGAATGTGGGGGAGTAAGTGACACAACCTATTGTGCTGTGAGATGCTCCTGTAAATGGTGGGAAGTGGCGGACCCTTCTCCGATGTGAAAACCCCTTGGGGTTTCACACTGTCTCTGGTCTGCGGTAAACGTTTGCCCCATATCTTCAATCCTCCTCGATAGCTCCTGCACAGATTTTAGGAGTTGCTCGAACTCCCTCCCTTCATCTTTCTCCTCTGCCATTGGTTCTTTCTCCTCTGCGTCCACTACTAGAATGTAGTCCCCTTCTCCAAAAGTGGTCTCAAGCCTCCGTTCTCGGTCCTTGTACTTCCTTCCCCGATAAGTGATATATGGTTTTCCTGTTGGTGTCAGATTAATCGGCTCCATAGGCCGAGCCAAGTCTATGAGCTCCAATACCATTTAATATTCCTAATAGAAAATAGACAGTAATATAAAGCAACATAAACAAGTAACTATAGCAAATAGAGAGACATCATAAAAATACTGCAAATATGGAGAAACGTTGAGCCATTTTATTATATAAATTAAAAGATAACAATGGGTACAAAGGTGATCAGAATGATGGCACCTTGGCTTGCTCAAGGCAAGCTGGAAATACTCTTAATGCTCAAAGAATGGTTGCTCTGTCAAGGATGCGTAATCTCCAGATGTTGCTTCTGCTGCTGCCGGACTACTGCTATTGTTGGAATGGATTTTCTCTTTGGGGTTTTTCCCTTGCTAAGAAAATTGTGAAACTTTGGAATTGAGCTCTCCTCCAATAACCTGGAAAAGCCTAGGAAGGAATCCTAGAATGGCTGACCCCGGAATTTGACCTCCCTTGGAAACTAACGCACTCCTAGTGAGTACGTTGGCCCTAAATGATAAACCTGTAAGTGATGGCATCCTCCTCCTGCAAAATGATGATTTGTTAAGGGTTGGTCCCTTCACACTACCCTCGGGCTGAAATCTCTAATATCTCCTCACTCCAAGAACTGCCTCCAATAAAAACTGTGTAATCCCTGAGAAAGACTTGTCCAAGCAACTGCATGATCCTGGTTGAAGGTGCTACGTGCTCTCCCCTGCAAAACAATGGAAGGATCTCCTCATCTGAGTGGGCATTCAAAATCCCCGAGGCTAAGGTTGGGATTGTTATCGCTTGCCGCCTACACCTACCTACAGTTAGTGGGAAAAGCCTTCAACCCCACAGGTGTGGTTGGTGGCAAGGAACTCAGAGAAGGGGCTGTCACCTATTCCCAACTCTCTCCGTTTAAGCTATCTCCTAGGTTAGCTAAGAGGGGTGGTCCCTAAAGGAAAACTAAGTTAAAGATGTGAGATTTCTAGGAGAATTGATTAGAAGGAATTACTTATCAAAGATGACTCGATTTCCAATATGTAAACAAGCATATAAGTATATGAGCAATATTCAATGACGTGTTAAAAATATAGACCAGTGCTTTAAAGTAGATAACAAATGCTTGCTCAAAAATGAAATTCAAGATATAATGACAATAATCCCACAAAGGAAGTGTTAGACCAAGATCACAATATGAAATTAAATTTGCAACACCAAATAAGGGTATTTGCCAATGAAACGAGATATATCAATCATCCATAAGCATAATGATCATTAAAATGACAACATGCAATGAAGTACTGTGTAGAAGCAAATTTCCAAGTACCATAGAATTAAGCTTGTTGCAAAATTTAAGGAATTAAAATGCTTGCATCCAAAGTGCTTCTTGAGATAATATTTGCATGTGAATCTTTAAACCATCAAGATAGCAAAAAATTTGGGAACTTTGCAAGTAAATGTGATGAGATAGTGCTCTTGGTTTATTTTATTAATTAGTTCTACAACAAGGTTACAATTGAACTCTAATCCTCAGACCTCACCCTCGCCGAAATATTTGGATCTCACAGTGAGGAGTCCATAGAGGTAGAGGGTCCCTAAAACGTTTATTCAACCAACTTAAGTTGGAGGTAAATTTTAGAGATGCAAGTCTAGTATGAAAAGTGAAATGCCTAAATGATATAAAAGTGAGTTTGCAAGTGCTATTGAAAAGATGGAGATGATTCAATTAAATATGCTTCATAGTTAGAACAATAACTCAAGTTGCCATAAATTGAAAGTGTTATGCTTCTTTACTTGTAGTATATTGTGAAACTTATCCAAATAAGAAATAGATCACAAAACATAAGTAAGTGATGGCAAATGAGATTGCAAATTAGGAAATTTAAACGACTATGTGATCTAAGCAATTAATGAAATGAAAATATGAGTTACTCACATGCAACTAAATTAGATTAGCAAATGAAATGATGAATGCAAGTGATTTAGTTGAGAAAAAAAAAAAAAAAAGGAAAGAAAGTTAACCACTCAAGAGGATTTACTCCCTCTAAATGAGTAGGTGAGATACCACGGGAAAAACTTCCCAAGCTCCCTCAAGAAAAGTCAGCTCTTTATTAATGAAAGTGAGGCCCTCTTATAGAAATGAGGGGATTGGGAAGAGCTTACAATATGCATTTTAAATTTTCTCTTTCCCAAAGTTACAAGTGTAAGATTTAAATTAAAAAAAAAAAAAAAAAAATTTACTTGGGAGATGTTTACAAAGTAAAGGCTTAAAGCCTTGAGGTGAATGGCGGTTACAATTCCTCAAAAGAATGAAGCTTTAGAAGTAGAGGTGAAGTGATAAGGCAGAACTTGGATTTGAGGTTCCAAACGGAAGAGTGTTCCTTAGCCTATGCTTTAGCTCCCTTTCTTCAAAACTTAGATTGCTTCCAAGAACACCTATAGGCAAACAAGCAAAAGAGTTAGCATGCCAAAGAAATAGTGCTGAAATATGTGAGAGGAAATCACATGCATGCGAAAGAAAAAGTTAGAAACTCAATGCAAGTATAAAATACACTTTATGTTACAAATTCCCTCACTAAGATCAGCTTGAAAGAGTTGATTTAGTGAGTGAGAATTAGGATTTAAACCCAACAACTTAGCCTCAAATGCTAGATAAAATAGATATGTGCACAAATGAGAGAAGAAATATATGAATTTTTTTTAGAGATGGAATAGAAGCAAAAGGCTCATGAAACCCTCTTTTAGATAAATCTCTTGATGTCTTATGAGATTGTTGGCTTGAACAATTTGTGAGGCCTCTGATATCCTTAGAGCTAACTTATTCCAACCGAAGAAGTCTTCACACTCCAATGGACTTGGCAACCTGTCCTTTGAACACATAAATTTATGCAAACCAATTGTTAGTGCAAAAGAAACTTGGCATATAGAGGTCACGTTGAGCTTGTCATTTCATCGAAAATAACAAGCTACAACAAGAGCACAAAACATACCAAGTCCAAAGGAGATTTGAGATAGCTACAAATCTCCCCTCCCTAGACAATAATGCCTTCAGGCAAATGCAAAGAAAAAACCAACTAGATTGCAATAAATAACAACATCAAATGAAACAAGTATACCTCATCAACCAAAGAATGCACCACAAGAGAAGCTAGTAACCCCAAAGACTTTCTTTTATTCAGCTCAATAACAATTTCGGCATAGTAACAATAAGCACAAGCTTCAAAAAACCACCCTTACAATGAGAGTCCAAGGCTCATTTAAATAGGAAATTGAGAGCCAATCCCAATGATCAATCTATCACACAAGTGAGACATAATTTTCAGTCCCAGTCATAAGCTTAGTCTCCAAGTGGCAGTCACAAATCTTCAAACTGAAGTAACAAATTACCTCTGCTGGCCTGTGAATATCTTTAACTAGCATCGTACTTCCTTGTTGACTGATGTGTATTGAATTGTTGATGCCATATGTGTATTCAAATGTAGTAAGTGGGAGACAGACTCCCTTTAAACTCTACTTGTTACCTTAGTTAAATGCCAACGAGAATGTGCTAACTGACTGCTGCTACGTATAGGCTTGATGGCTGTCCCACTGTGTTAAATGTATGCTGTGGACTAGGACTACATATGATTTAATTGGCTGAGCAGCAATGTATGAGTTAAGTGGGAGACAAACTCCAGTCAGAACTGACATCTAATCCATAAAATTCGTGCCCACAATATGCCAAAATGTGCTGCGTATTAGCTGTAGCAGACTGCGTGTAGGCTGATCTTACTGTGTGTTGACTACTGTAGAACTGTCCCCCAAATCTGCAGTAAACTGAGCTCATAATTTGCTGCGTAAACACTGAAGATAGGTGTAGCAAAGTGTGGGACAAGTATATCCCATGTGGCAGTCTGTCCTCCACTCAACTCTTAGCAAATTTTAGCAAAATTCGTGGTGAAATAGCTGCCCAATTAGGCTGCATATGAAGTTATTTCTGAGTGCCATCATGTGGGGACAAGTGGGAGACAAAGTCTGTCCCATGTGGCAGTCTTGTCCCCCTTTTAATTTGACACCAAAGTGGTAAGCAATACATGCCAAAAATCTGCTGTACGTTGCACTTTTGAATCAAAGGGATATACGTATGACAAGGTTTGCCATGTCACCTTTCTTGTCCCCCCTTAAAGTTGAAAAAATTATTTAATGTATTTCACCTTAATTCCCACTTCTAACTTTATGCTTTAAACTCTTCATATTTAAATCAAAGCTGAACCTTTACCATACGTTGCCTTATGAACTCAACGTGGAACTTTGACTTGGCACATTTGGCTTTGACTTGTATCTTATGTGGTGGGCCCCATGGCTGCCACATCACCTTTTGCTTCTCCACATAAATTCCACATCAAAATTTGACTTATTTTGACTATAGAAATTTTTCTAGAATTTTTCCAATTTTTCATTTTTTCTCATTTTTTGCCACTGACATTAGGAAAATCGGCTTTTGAGGGATCATAAGTCATTTTTTGACCCCCAAAGTGGGTCCTAGGATAATGCTGGGTCTCTGAGGATGATTTTCGAGCACTCACACGCCCCAGACATTTCCTAAGGCCGCTTATTTACATCATTACATAGAAATTAATTAAAAAATCCCATTTTGCGGGAAATTTTTAATTATTAAAAAATCCTACTTAGACTTAGTCAAATTCCGTGAAATTTCAGAGATGACATAGCATGGTAATATACATCGACTCTAGACACTAAGATGCATTAGGGGCTCAACCTTCAAGCCGTCACCCCAGCTTTGGGGTAATGCAATGAGTGAAAAAACCTAGAAAATTATTCGCCGCTAAAAAGAAGGAATAATTAACCAAGTAAAAAAAACACTCCAAGGTGTACTTGCTTGCTAATCGAGTCCCGACCTCCTAGGCCTGTTACATGGCTTTATTCATCATGCTAGTGACATTTATACAATATCCCTGAAGGGCTGCGGAATCTGAAGACTGAAGAAGAAAATGATGAGAAGAAGAAGTAGAGTTTAAAAACTTTGTTGAACATGATGATATCTGCTAGCACAAGTGTCTTTTGGTTCATCCTTGGGCATGGAGTCTTCACATTATCATCAGGTGCCACTCCAGTGGTCAACAGGGATCTCTGCTCAGAGACACCCGTGTGCTGAACAGCACTTGCAGACTTCACTCAACAGCAAAAGCATGCTCAATGTCAAAAGATAGAAACCAAATATGCATAATAGAATGAGTAAATGAGGAGCCTCCTCTCCCTTTTATGCTTGAGATCCTTGTTCTCACCCGGGCCCCACTAAACTACGTTGTCCCTCCTTGGCCATGATGTCCCCACTCAACTGTGCTGTCATCAGCCCACGTTGTCCACACTGCCTCTTCCCTCACGCTGTCACTAGGCTCTCATGGGCCCCACGCTGTCATCTAATATTTGCCTAAGTGACTTTAGTGAGACTTTATTTCCTAAGTGTGGGTTATGGGTCCCATCACTTCTTTCTATTAACTGATTAAAATTAGAAAAGAAAAAATGGGCAAAATTAATATTTCCAATTAGCTTCTGCTAATTGGGAATATTACATTGTGCCTTCCTACACTGCAGCCAACTCTGCTCTACGCTGCTCAGACTCTGGCGCTCTCTAGCCACTACGCTGCTACATCTATGCTGTTGATGACCTTGCGTACTGTTGACCACTGGAGTGGCACCTAATGATAATGAGAAGACTCTGTGCCCAAGGATGAGCTAGAAGACATTTGTACCATGGTATATCATCAAATATCATCAATTCAACAGAGTTTTTAAACTCTACTTCTACTTCTTATCATTTTCTCTTGTGCCCAGATTCCATGCCCTACGGGGAATTGTAATAAGTGATGCTAGTAATGATGAATTTTGAGTCAGTATTGAGTCTGCAACAGGCCTATGTAGCTTGGGACCTTGCCAACAAGTGAGTATTACTCTGGGAGGTTTTTTTTACTTGATTAATTATCATCTCCCTACCAAGAGTTAATAATTAAGTGAGTTTTTTCCTCCAATTTTACCCCAAAGCCGGAGTACGGCTTGATGGTGAGGCCTTGGGTGAGTCCTATTGTCTAGAGTAAATGTATATTACCATACTAGATCACACAAAAAAATTCGTGGAATTTGGTTAGGTCTACGTAGTGATTTTTTAATTTAATTGAGTTTTTTCCTTCAATTTTACCCCAAAGCCGGAGTATGGCTTGATGGTGAGGCCTTGGGTGAGTCCTAGTGTCTAGATTCAATGTATATTACCATACTAGATCACACAAAAAATTTCATGGAATTTGGTTAGGTCTAGGTAGTAATTTTTTAATTTTTTAGATTTCCCGCAAGTCGAAATTGCAATAAAAATTGTAATTGAATTGTAATATGTGTTGTCTAGAGAAGTTGTATGGGGTATGAGTAATCAAAATTACACCTCTTACACTTAACTTTCTACCATGACACAATTTGAGGGATTAAAAATGTGTTTTGAACCCTCAAAACCTACTTTTCCTAAGTTTAATGGGAAATCTGACAATTAATTAAGCCAAAAATTAAATAAATGGAGAAAAATAAATATCCACACATGCTAAATGAGGTGGAAATGAGGTGGAAAATTATGGAGAAGTTAGAGTGAAGTCTCAAGCTGATGTGGACTCCTAAAATCAAGGAAAAGACATGTGGTCAAATAAAATTGAATTTCCAGCATTAAATGAGAGTTGCTTACTTGGAAATTCGAATTTGTGAAGTTAGTGCATATTTGGGAGGATTTGGGAGAATATTTGGTAGAGATTTTTGTGGGAAAGTGTCCCCACATGGGTTACCAACCATATACACGTCATTCCATCATAAAATTCGAATTTGGCACATACGGGAAGAAGAAAATGATGTCCACTTGCCAGAATTCGATTTTTACATTTTGCATTGGAGCTCCATTTACCAAATTTGAATTTGCCTGGTGATCTCCTCCCTCTCACCACTTGGCATATGGTTCTTCATTGGGATTTGCTCCCAACTTTCTATATAATGGAGCCATGGGCTCTCATATTGTATCATTGGATACGAGCTATTGTGCTTGCGGAAGCACTGCTACTTTGTACACCTCTGAAGAATATCAATAAAAAGACTTTGGGGGTCCATTCATGGGTGTTTTTCCTTTGGAGCATGGTGCATTTGGAGCTATTGGTATAATCTTTTCTATACTTTGAGTTATTTCGTTTTTCTTGTATTCTTGTGAATTTTCTAGTGCACAACTATCTTGTAGTAGCATTTGATTTGAAAGTAGGCTCTAGAAGTTGGAAGTTCTAGTTTATTTTCAAATAAATTTCTAGAAGGTTCAATTCATTGTTTTCTTATCTAAATCTACATGGACTAATGTGTGACTTGAGTATTGTATAAGAATTATTTTTGGATCAAGCATGAGGGGAAGTCTTTGGGAGACAAACCCACTCTTGAAGCACCTTCAAAGGAACTTTTATTTGTTATTTGGATTTTCATAGTTTATCTTACGAAAAAGTGTCTTGTAGGGATTCGTTTGGACATAGTTTGTATGCATGCAATCATTTAAAAATATTTTACTTTTCATTGTTTTTCATTGGATCATATTTTGCTATTTAAAGAGCTTAAACATGGCTAGACAAAGAGGAGAGTTTACTCATCTTCTTTGTCTTAGCCCTTTGTAGATTATTGTGCAATATTTTGTGATTTTCTTTGTCTAACACTTGGTTGATTTTTTGTAGTCTTCTTTTTCTAACTTGTTTTCTTGTAGCAACTTGTGGGATTTACCTTCAAGAAACTACTAACAAATTGTTGCGGGACCTTTGAGCTCTAATGTCAAACGAGGAGGACTCTCTTTTTCCTTTGGTCGTGGGTAGTTAAGGAGCTTCCTTGAGGAAGGTTGAGTTCCTTTTGTGGCTTCTTCCCTCTCTCTTTGTAATATTCCAAGTAGAAATAAATAGCAATATAAAGCACATAGACAAAGACAAACAGCAACTAGAGAGATATCACATGAATAATAACCAATATGGAGATCGTTGAGCCATTTTATTAATATTGAAAGATAGAAATGAGTACAAAGGTGATCAGAATGATGACACCTTGGCTTGCACTAGGTAAGCGTAGAAATACTCTCAGGATATGACTTGGAATGGCTACTAACTCAAGACTGCATAATCTCCAGTGCTGCTGGTGCTGCTGCTGGAATGAAAGGATGATTTGGGGCTGTTCCCCTCGGAAAATTATGAAACTCTGGAAATGGCCTCTCCACACAAAACCCAGAAAAGCCCATAGAGCTTTCTAGAAATGGCTGGCCACACTGTCCCTTTTTCCTGCGTTGCCACTTGGTCTCTAGACCCCACGCTGCCAATTAATCATGCTCCTCAAGTGACTTTAGGAAATACTATTTTATCCTAAGTGTGAGTGAGTGTCCCCTTCACCCACTTTATTTCTAATTTAACTTATTAAAGTAAAAGTAATCAAAATTAATATTTCCAATTAGCTATTGCTAATTGAGAATATTACAGTCCTCCTCGGAAAAATGTTACTTGTCCTCAAGCAACTGCAATGATGGATGCTACAATATCTTCTCACTCTCCCAGGTGGCATCTTCATCCAGTAGATTCCTCCATCTCACCAAGTACTCCCCGTCTATCCTGCTCCGCAGTTGCCTCTCCCTAGTGTTAATAATGGCCTCCGGCTGTAGTACTAGATGCCCCTCATCATCTGTGGGTGGAAGCTCCTTCGTTGCAGTGACTTGCTGTCCTAGTGCCTTCTTCAGGCATGACACATGAAAAATGTTATGAATTCGGCTACCGGTGGACATCTCCTACTCATATGCAACCTCCCCAACTCTGCGTGTCACCCTGTATGGTCCATAAAAATGGGGCTTGAGCTTTTCATCCCCCTTCTGCTTCAACGTAGATTGTCGATATGGCTGCAACCATAGGTAGACCAAGTCCCCTACCTCGAACTGCCTCTCAATCCGTCCCTTGTCGACATACATCTTCTGCCGATTCTGTGCGGAAGCCATGTTGTCCTTGAGAGCTCGGAGTAGGTCTTGACTCTCTTGGATCCAATCCTTGGCCCTAGGGGCCTTGCTAGGACCAAAAATCGTGTCAGCAAAAGATAAAGCATGATACCCATATAAAGCATAAAATGGTGACATACCGATGGACATATGATAAGTGGTGTTGTAGCAGTACTCCCCCAAGTGCAACCACCGTAACCACGCCTTCTGCTACCCATTGACATAGTTACACAAGTAGCCTTCCAACCACTTGTTCACTATCTCTATTTGCCCATCCGTCTGTGGGCGGTAACTAGTACTCGAAGTCAACTCAGTGCCCACCAAACGGAAAAGCTCCTGCCAAAACCCGCCCATGAAGCGACTATCTCTGTCACTGACAATGGTCTTTGGAAGACCATGCAATTTGAAGACATCCCTGAAAAATAACTCCGCCACCTATGCTGTCGTATGACGTGCTGATATGGCGAAGAAGTGTCCATATTTTGTTAGCCGATCAACTACTACAAATATGCAATCCTTTCCTTGTATAGTGGGCAACCCTGTGATGAAATCCATCGAGATGCTCTCCCATTTCCCCTTAGGTATGGGAAGAGGTTGCAGTAACCCGGCCGGATGGTTCATCTCCCCCTTGTCGCACTGGCAAACTTCGCACTCCCTGACATGTCGGAGTCCGTCCTCGTTGAGGCCCTTCCATGAGAACCTCTCTTTGATGGCCTGATAGGTCTTGGTGAACCCCTGGTGGCCTGATAACGGTGAGTCATGTGAGGCATGCAATACCTTCTCCTTGAGCTTGGAGCTCTAAGTCAAGAAGATCCTGTCCCTGTAGTAGATCACCTCATCCATCACCCAGTACCTGTCATCTGTAACCTGCCCATCCAAAACCTCACAAGGAAAACGGTCCTTAGAGTACTCTACCAGAAGTTGAGCCCTCCATTACGTCTCCAAACTCATCAAGGACAACATTGCCGGTCTGCGTGAAAGTGCATCTGCCACAACGTTGTTCTTCCCCTTGACATACTCGATGTCAAAGTCATAAGCCTAGATCTTGCTGACCCACTTTTGTTGTCTCTCCTGCAACTGCTTTTGCTCTAGAAAGAATCGGAGGCTGTTGTGATCCGTCCTCACCCTGAATCTGTTCCCTACCAGGTACTGCTGAAACTTGGCCAAAGCATGCATGATGGCCAACATCTCCTTATTGTATATAGCATACAACCTCTCATGTGGCAATAGCTTCCAGCTCTCGAAAGCTATGGGATGGCCTCCCTGCATCAAAACTGCGCCTATCCCCTCCCTTGATGCATCACACTCCAAGACAAAGGGTTGTGTAAAATCTGGAAATGCTAACACCGGACAGCTGCTCATCACCTCCTTGAGCCTGTGAAATGCCCTCTGCGCTGTATATTTCCAACTGAATGCCCCCTTTTTGGTAAGGTCTGTAAGGGGTGCAGCAAGCTGGGAAAATCCCTTGATGAACTTTCGATAGTAGGTGCAGATCCCTACAAATCCCCAAAGTTCCGTCACGTTCTTCAGCTCTGGCCAATCCCTGATGGCCCTAATCTTCTCCTCGTGGACCCTCACTGTGTCCACCCCGATGATGTGCCCCAAGTAGAGCATCTCTGTCAGCCCAAACTCGCATTTGGAGAGCTTAGCATAAAATTGTTGCTCTTCCAAAATGCGCAATACAGCCTCTATATGTTGGAGGTGCTCCTCCCATGTCCTGTTGTAGATCAAAATGTCATCAAAAAACACTAATACACACTTCCTCAAGTGACTGTGGAAGATGTGATTCATGCATTACTGAAAAGTGGTCGGGGCATTGGTTAGCCCAAAAGGCATCACCAAAAACTCAAAATGGCCGTAATGACACCTGAAAGCGGTCTTGGGAATGTCCAGCTCCCTCACGCGAATCTGATGGTACCCGGATCTCAAATCAATCTTTGAGAAGAACTTGGACCCCCTTAGCTCATCCATCAACTCATCGATCCGTGGGATGGGGTACCAATTCTTCATGGTCTTCTTGTTTAGGGCCCTATAATCAATGCACATCCTCAACGTGTCGTCCTTCTTTTTCACCAGTACTACTGAAGAAGCAAAGGGGCTAGTGCTAGGACGAATGTGTCCAAGAGCTAGGAACTCATGGATAGCCCTCTCAATCTCATCCCAATAGGCTTTGGGATGCTTATAGGGTGTGGTGATGACAGCCTGGATGCCCTGCTCCAACTCGATCATGTGCTCAAACCCCCGATCTGGTGGCTGCCCTGGTGGTATCTCTCCAAAAACTGTGGCATACCTGTCTAGAATGGACTGTACATCTGGGTGCACGGCCTACCTTGTAGATCCTGCCTCTGAAACATGCAACTCCACTGCCCACTCTATGTCTCCCTTCCGGAAGTCTGCCTCCATCCGATGTGCTGAAACTGTCTGCAGTGGGCAGGTGTGCATACCCTGAATCTTCTTATGCCTCCCAGTCTTCTTATCCGTCCACTCCATCTCCAAAGTCTCCCAATCAATGGTGACCTTCCCCAGCGTGATCAGCCACTGTACCCCCAGTATCACGTTGGTGTCCGGAATGTCCACCACGAAGAAGTGATCTGTCAGGGTGTATGTCCCCATAGTCACTGCCAAAGCTAGCACATACCTGGCACACTGCATGGTTGGGTCACCTGGAACCAGTACCGAAAATCCATCAAAGCTCTCCGTCGGTATGCCTCTCCGCTCTACTAGTTGGGCATCAATGAAATTGTGGGTAGCCCCACTGTCCACTAATACTGAGACATGTTGTCCCCTCACTGTGCCTCGGACACGCAGTGTCAAGTATTTGGGAACTCCCTGCAAAGATGCAAGGGCTCCCCTGGTAGGTGCAAAGGCTGCACCTCCCGCTCCTAGTGGTGGAGGTGGCAGATGATCTCCTCTCTGCACTGTGTTGTTGCCTCCTGCCTCTATCTTCTCGTACTCCTCTTCCCCGCTATTGTCGGAGAAGACCTCAATCTAATGTGCCTTCCATGCGGCACAACGGTGTCTCAGTGCCCAAGGGTCCTGGCATGTGAAACATAGCCTCTTCTGCCTCAGATCTCTCCCAGTATCATCATCCAGAGGCCCTCTGTCCTGGTTCCCCTTTGGAGGTGGGACCCTCATGTCCTTCCCCTTCGACTGAAATGCCGATCTCTGGGAAAACGGAGCTCTACTCCGGGGTAATGCATCCTGCAAATCCCTAGTCCTCCCAACTGCGTCATGGAGTGTGGCTGGCCTCGTCGACCTGACTAACCCCCGAAGAGGCTCTGCCAATCCGTCGATGAACATATAGATCATCTGGGCTGCGGATAAATCAGGAACCATCACAGAAAGTCTCAAGAACTCTGAGATATAAGTATCCGAACTTCTGGTCTGCTTGAGCTTGGTCAGCTCAACAAAGTGCTCCTCTGGATCCCTTCGATCAAACCGCTCTATCACCCTCCATGTGAACTCAGCATATGTTGTCACTCCTGAGTGCCCCAGCGTAGCCATCCCGTGAAACCACCAATCATGGGCCTTACCATCCAAGTGCAGTGTTGCCACCTTGATGGCCTCTGTCTCTGCCATCTGGTTAAGCTGGAAATATATAGCCAACTTTTCCACCCAAGCCTTCGTCGAACTCTTGGCCGATCCATCAAATGTTGCCAAGTAGAATCTGCCTACAGTGCGCTGCATATCCCCATCATGTGAATGCATGTTCCCCCAGTGATGGTTGCGGGGTCTGCTGTCTCGCTTGAGCTGGACAAAATCATGGAATGTGAGGGCATCTTTGAACTCCTGACCGTAGGACTAGTACTCAGCAAAATAATCTCCCATATGGGCCGGCTCCTGCTTCTGCCCCAGTCTCTGCGGCAAGGAAGGTAGGCATCATGGAACGTGGAGGTGTGTGTGATGCCATCTGCTGTGTTGTGATGTGCTACTGTAAATGATGGGATGTGCCCAAGCCCTCTCCGATATGGAAACCCCTTGGGGTCTCACGCTGTCTAGACTCTGCCGTGAATCTCTGCCCCATCTCCTCTATCCGTCTCAACAGATCCTGCACTGATTTGAGGAGAAGTTCCCTGAACTCCTTCTCGGCATCTCTTTCCTCCTCCATTAGTTCCTCTTCCTCTGCGTCCACTATTGGAATGCTGCCACCTTTCCCGAAAGTGAGCTCTAACCTCCGTTCTTGGTCTTTGTACTTTCTTCCCTGGTAGGTGATGTACAGTTTTCCTGCTGGTGTCATAGACAATCTGCTCCATAGGCCGAGCCAAGTCTATGAGCTCCGATACCACTGTAATATTCCAAGTAGAAATAAACAGCAATATAAAGCACATAGACAAAGACAAACAACAACTAGAGAGATATCACATGAATAATAACCAATATATAGAACGCTGAGCCATTTTATTAATATTGAAAGATAGAAATGAGTACAAAGGTGATCAGAATGATGGCACCTTGGCTTGCACTAGGCAAGCGTAGAAATACTCTCAGGATATGACTCGGAATAACTGCTAACACAAGACTACGTAATCTCTAGTGCTGTTGGTGCTGTCGCTGCTACTGCTGGAATGAAAGGATGATTTGGGGCTGTTCCCCTCCTTGGAAAATTATGAAACTCCGGAAATGGCCTCTCCACACAAAACCCAGAAAAGCCCAAAGATCTTTCTGGAAATGGCTGACCCTCGAAAATACCTCCCTTGAGGCACTACGCTATCCCCCAAGGAGAAACGTTGACCCTGAATGCTCTGATGCAAATGATGGCCCCTGTCTCTGTCAAAATGATAGAATATGGAAGGGTTAATCCCTCTCCAACTCCTCTGAGCTAAATCTCGTGATAAACCCTCAATCCAGAACCCCCTCTATCTAAGACTACGTCCTCCCTCTCACTGAATGCGCTGTCTCTTCCAAGGAATGCTCCCAACTGTGGATGCTGCTATCCTCTCCGGCAAAACAATATGGAACTCCTCACCCGAGCAAGCACTCGAAGTCTCCTGAGGCTGAGGTTGGGATCTCCGCACGGAGACACCAGGTGTACTGAACAGTATGTGCAGACTTTGCTATATAGCAAGCGTGCTCAATGTCAAAAGACAAATATCAAAGATGCATAATTAGAATGAATCCAAATGAAGAGACCCTCTCCCTTTTTATGCTTGGAGAGCCTTGCTCTCACCTAGGCCCCACCATTAACTATGCTGTCCCTTGCAGCTACGCTATCCATCTCTCTCTGCGCTAGCTTGGTCCCACACTGCCCACGCTGTCCCTTTTTTCTGCGCTACCACTTAGCCTCTAGGCCCCACGCTACCAATTAATCATGCTCCTCAAGTGACTTTAGGAAATACTCTTTTATCCTAAGTGTGAGTGTCCCCTTCACCCACTTTATTTCTAATTTAACTTATTAAAATAAAAGTAATCAAAATTAATATTTCCAATTAGCTATTGCTAATTGGGAATATTATACTCTTGGCTGTGAGCATTAAGGAGGCTTAGCCTCTCTTCTTCACTTGTAAAAATCTGATTTCTATTGAGCCTTTATATTGCAGAAATTTCTCATCAAGGATAAGTCTAAGACCTCAAGTTTCATTTGTAAAGGTTTCCCTTGAGCTTGTAGGAGGCTTCATAGTCTCTTACTTCTAACAACTAATAAAATTTCTGATTTTAGGAGCGTGGGCTTTACCCATTGGCATCCCAATCTCTCCACTTTTGGAGAGGACTTGTGGCATGATTTGTTAACCTCCTTAAATTTCATACATATCATTTAATTGGTGAATTAACACAACCATTCATTTCATTCATTTCATTCATTTCACTAGCTATTCACTTTGATTTGCTACAAGTTTTAAGAGAATTTACTTTCATAGCAAATTCAGATTTTTTTTTAATATGCAAGCATCCTTACTTGAGTTTATTTAGCTTGAAATCGTACTTCAAATTTGCTTATGTTTCACCATTGAGCACACTCTACAATCTTAAGTTTGATGCATCAAGTAAAACTACATTTTATTTCATGACAAACAAATATATTTCAAGTTGAAGTTGAATTTTCATTTTCATGTTAATTTACCTTTAGATCTTACATGCCCCAAGCATCACTAAAATTGACCTCCAACTTAAGTTGGTTGAATAGATGTTTTAGGGACCCTCTTCCTCTATGGACTCCTCACTCTGAGATCCAAATATTTGGGCGAGGGTGAGGTCTGAGGATTAGAGTTCAATTGTAACCTTGCTTTAGAACTAATTAATAAAATAAACCAAGAGCACTATCTCATCACATTTACTTGGAAAGTTCCCAAATTTTTTTCTATCTTGATGGTTTAAATATTCACATGCAAATATTATCTCAAGAAGCACTTTGGATGCAAGCATTTTAATTCCTTAAATTTTGCAACAAGTTTAATTCTATGGTACTTAGAAATTTGCTTACTTTTGCAATTTCATTGCATGTTGTCATTTTAATGATCATTATGCTTATGGATGATTGATATATCTCATTTCATTGGCAAATACCCCTATTTGGTGTTGCAAATTTAATTGCATTTGTGATCTTGGTCTAACATTTGAGTTTTTCTATCATCTCATTTACATTCTCCAAAAGTAGAACACTAATTGTTTCCTTGTGAGCAAGATTGTTCTCATGTTTTGATTCATAAATCTATTTATCCTGAAAGCATTTCTGATATCTTGTGCTAACAGTCTTTTGTTTCCATTTCAGGATTACTGTGTTCTCATCTCTTTGAGCATTTCTTTTTCTTTTGAGCACGTTATTTAGGCACTGGTTAAATGGTTTGTCATTATTTCAAAGTTGCTCATAAATGCTCATGAATCTTCAAAAGTAATCCAATTTCACTCTAATATTCTCCTAGAAACTTTGTTTTCCATTTAGGGACCACTCCCCATAGCTAACCTAGGAGATAGCTTAAACGGAGAGCGCCGGGAATAGGTGATAGCCCCTTCTCTGAGTTCCTTGCCACCAACCACACCTTGTGGGGTTAAAGGCTTTTCCCGCTAAATGTAGGTAGGTGTAGGCGGCAAGCGATAACACTTATTGCTGCCAAATTCTACTGCACTTCAACTCTGCTGCCTGATGCAACATAAAAACATCCAAACACTGAACTAAGTGTTCAACATGATGCATCTGATACTGAAGATATGATTGGTGCTAGTCTTTGCGCCGACCGTCCGAAGCTGCTGCGTCACTGCTGACTCTACATTGTGCCTTCTTGCATTGTTTCCAATTCTGCTCTACGTTGCTCAAACTCTGATGCTCTCTAGCCACTTAGTTGTCACTCTGGCACTCCTCTGCACCAGATAATACTGATCCATCCTACTACTTCTGATATGGGATCCCGTAGCAAGGTATTGATCCAAGAGGTGGACTCCTCAAGGATCCTGCCCATCTGCAACGAACTACAGTTCTAGATCACCCCAATTCTACCCTGGAAATATGTGGGCGATCATCTCAAACTCTTCCTCCTTGATCCTTGCAGTTGCAGCCTGCGGATCATGCTTCTCATCCTTGTCCTTCTTCTTAATAGGACACTGCGTAGCATAGTGACCATACTCGGCACACCAAAAGCACTTGATCTTTCAGATGTCCTTTTTTCACCTCCACTGCTCCTGTTTCCCTTTAAATGCAAGGGCTACATTCTCATCCTCCTCCTTGGACTTCGTCCCACTACTGCTGCTGCCATCAAGCTTGCACTTTTCAAAGTCTTGTCCATTTGGGGTAGCATCGGATGTGCTCTGAGTCTCAAATTTTGTGGATAGGCTTAGACACATGTATTTCAGATAACCCAAAAATCGTTTGGTGAAATTCCACTCGGATTGTATTCTATGGAAATAATTAATTATTTCTAAAGGGATCCTAAGTCTAAACTTAGGAAAATAAAATAATTAAAGTGAATTAATAGAATATGAGTGAGAATGATCTAGAACAAATGGATCAAATCAAAAGTTAATCTTAGTCGTTGATTAAAGATCTAATCTGAGCCATTGAAGTCTCAACGAGAAGACCATAAGATTGGCTTGAAGAGTCATTTGGAAAATACATTCAGAGACACGAGGCAAATATCATCGATTTCTTTAGTGAGCAGTGTTCAGGAAGAAAATTTGATCAAGATCCTTTCCAGAGAGGGGAAGTAGTTCCTGGTTGGAAGGATTCCTGAGCCGGAGAATACATAGCAATAGAGACAGAGAGAGCCATAGCAAGAGTGCAAAGCCAGTGATGTAGTGCCTAACACAGTCACTGCGCAGAGCAAGAAGGGATGTCGTTTTCCTGTTGAGGAGACAACGCAGGGCTAGTGCCAGATCCTAAAGAGATTTTCTGGAGGCCAAAAGGCCTTAGTTTCCAGCTAGTAGTGAGACCAGCGCAGAGGAAGAAGGGCAGCCATCGTTGTGACATAGAGACTGCACAAAGTGATGCAGTCATTGCATAGAGGCAATGTAGGGCAGTCCAGTCTTGGTGTAGATTAGTGCCAAGTTCCCATGGAGGAGTGAGGTTTTTCTCACAAGATCTCTTCTGCCAAATTCTCTGTATGATTTGACAAGTGTGTCAATCATAGATTTGTACTCAGAAATATTTACTACATAATATATAAACCCTCAAATCTGCTGCACCAGTTTTCCCACATTGGGTTTTTCCAGGGACATTAGTCCAAAAACAATTGTGTCGAATGGCTGTGTGATCTATGCTTGTTCAAATTTGTTTCTGCACTTGTCTTTCTTTTGCAGTTTATTAGTGTAGGTGAATATATTCCAGTTGCTGCAATAGGATTCCTGAGTTTACGAAATTTTCACATGGTACCAAAGCTTGTTTAAGCTGAGTGCAGGCGAGACAACAAACAAATCTAGCAGATTCAACATTGGTGAAGCTGGGATCAAAGAGCTGCTTAAGCAGCAGATCAATCTCCTAGTTGATTGTGCAATCCAATCCAGGAAGGCTAGACCAGCAAGAAAATATCTCTCTGAGAGAGTAAACAGAGAGGTGGGGTTGTTCCATATTGCTGATTGTCCGAGGCAGAGGGAGTAGCATAGTAGATCAATAGCTAGAGAGACGCAGTTGACTACGCAACAGTGATTGCTGGTGCAAAGCGTCAGGAAGTGTAGTTGAAACACAGTTTTGGGGATTTCTGACCTCAGTGAGTTTTCTTGCCCAAGAAACTCAGATTCCCAGTGTAGTAGCAACAGATTTTGTGGCTTGCTCCATCAGGAGTGCGTAAAGCCGCAGAGGGTGAGAACCAACAGATCGACAACGTTTGGGTGAGATGGCCATCAGCTGATTGCGTGACCAACACCGGTTGGAAGGTGCCTCCAACTATGTAATCTGGAAGGCAAGGATCTCCTTCCTTCTAGATGAGCATGACCTCTAGCACTTTATCGATAGTGCTCAGGTTGAAACAATGGATGCAGCAGCATTACGGACCTTCAAGAAGAATATGGCAAAGGCGAAAAGGTTGATCCTCGATGGAGTGAAGGATCACATTGTGTCTCACATTTCCAGCAAAGGGACAACAAGGGAGATGTGGGAAGGGTTGGCCACTCTGTATGAGGGGTCTTCTGAGGAGCGGAAGATGTTTCTGGAGGAGAAAATGCGGACCACCAGGATGCAAAAGGGAGAGCGTATTGATCCATTCCTATCTAGATCAGTTGGCAGCAGTAGGAGCATCTCCTAAGGCCACAGAGATGGTCAAATTGGCCCTCAAATCAGTGTCCGAGGATTATCAAGTTTTTGTCCAAAGAATCCTGGGCAGAGAGAACTTGCTGGACTGGGAGTCAATGTGGGTAGTAGCTCTTAAACAAGAAGATATGCGGAGAGACTTACTCAAGTGTCAACTTGAGAGCGGCAGCAGCAGCGGTTCGAAGATCAAGGAGGAGGATGAGAATGTTGCCCTTGCATCAAAAGGACAACAAGAGCAGTGCAGGAGGAAGAAGGATCTGTCAAAGATCAAATGCTTTCGGTGTGGTGAGATGGGACATTTTGCCACATAGTGTCCTCTCGCAAAGAAGGACAAGGATGATAAGCATGATCCTCAGGCCGGAGTAGCAAAGATAGAGGAGGAGGAGTTTGCTATGATTGCTCATATACCTCCAGGAGGAAGGTGGGATGATTTCGATTTGTAGACCCTAAGATCTACAAGTTGGGCAGGATCCGTAAGGATGTAGAAAATTTAACCATGGGGATTCAATCTGATCTTATGATGTACTAAAACAAGATAATCCATTCTATAATTTGTGGAAATAAACATGATCGCACAATCACATAAACAACTAAGAGAAAGAGACAATCAATCGCACAACACAAGATGTATATGGGGAAAGTACGCTGCCTAAAACCCCGCTTTATGTATATTGTATAAGGTCAAGGATCACGAAACAATACAATGCTTTCTCTCTCAAGAGAACTCCTGCACTCTGCCAGTTGTCTCACACTAATCTAGGCAAAATTGGACAAATACTTAGCCAATTCTCTGCCTCTGCTCACGAATTCCTTGAGGAATCAATGCCCTATTAAATACGAAAATACCTTGCCTTGACTGCACAATCCATCCAAGGTCTCCAACTAACTGACTTGTACAATTTTCTAATATACAATTTTCTTCCCTTTAACCTCTATCTCAACTAGATCTTCCTTAGAACTGACATGCAACAACTATTTATAGTGAATTATGAGTTAACTGATTAATCACTCATCATGAATTAAATCAAATTTAATTAACTAGACCTCTCAGTAACTCATCACTCAGTTAGAACTAGTTAAACTGATTTTAACTCAATTAATTGAGTTAACTAATTACAACTCATTCATAACTGCAACTGGACCCCCTTAAATCATGGAATCACTCTACATGCATCCTCTATCACCCTCAACTTGAATTTCCTAAGCTAACTCAATCATTTTGACTTAGTTAACTAATACAAGTTGTTATGAGATGAAATTACAATTTCTCTTCCAATTTAATTAAGGGAAAATTAAATTAGAAGCCCCGCTTTGGGGTGCATTTCTTGGTTCCATTTCAACACTCCCTCTCAACAAGAAAGGGATTATCTGTTACCCCGATCCTGTCTCTATGGAATTCAAATTTGCTTCTTTCCAGCACCTTCGTCAAGATGTCGACATCCTGCTCCTCTGTGGGAATGCACTCTAATGACATAATCCTCCTCTGAACACAATCTCTAACATCGTGATACTGGATATCAATATGCTTGGACCTGTCATGGAATACTGGATTAACCAGGATTTTGATGCAACTCTGGTTATCACAATGTATCACTGTTAGATCCATCTGCTGACCAAACAAACCAACAAGTATCTTCCTCATCCAGATGGCCTCGCATGCAACCTGACTAGCTGCCATGTACTCTGCCTTTGCTGAATTGAGTGCAACTGATCTCTATTTCTTGATGTACCAAGAAACTGTTGCTGATCCTATGCTGAAGATGCCTCCTAATGTGCTCTTCTGGTCAAATGGACTCCCAACCCAAACTGAATCGGTGAAGCCTTGAAGCTACACTTCCTCTATCCATTTATACCATAATCCATACTCTGTAGTGCCCCTGATATATCTCAACACATGCTTCCCTACTTTCCAAAAGAGCTTGGTCGGCTTAACCATAACTTGGCTCAGCTGGTTAACTACATAGTATATGTCGGGTCGTGTGTTCACTAAATACATGAGTGAACCCACCAACTACCTGTAAACAGTAGCATCCTCCTTCCTCCAGTTTCCTGCAAGAGGAGTCTCCATGGGTTTACTGCCCTCCATGTGGAACTTCCTCAGAATATCCTCAGCATCCTTGCCCTGAGATACAAATACCTCCCCATCACTTTGCCATATTTCCAATCCAAGGAAATAGTGCAAGAGCCCCATGTCCTTCACCTGAAATTCTCTTGCAATATTTTATGAGTCGCTCATCACCTATCAGTATCAGATCATCAACATAAAGTACCATAATCAAAATCTTACCATCAACTACAATTTGATATAGGTTCGCCTCTGCTTCACTCTTAGTGAAGCCCAATCCGGTGAAATAGCTGTCAATCCTAGTGTACCAAGCACGAGGTGCTTGCTTCAGCCCATACAGTGCTCTCTTGAGTCTGCACACATGCGACTTCTTGTCTAAAAGGTCTCAAAACCTTGACCCCACCACTAGAGCCGAAATTTTCCCTTAGGGACTTTAGGAAAAGACTTTATTTGGATTAATTATTAATTGTGGGTCCCGTACCCATTTTATTTCCGCCCAACATTAGGATTTGCCAAAATTAATAAAGGTTAAAACTTAATATCCCAATTAGCTTACTGCTAATTTGGGGATATTACAATCGCGGAACACAGGATTCTCAAAAAGACAAATCCCACTTTGGTTATCGCAAAGGATAACAGTGGTATCCAACACATGTCCAAACAGCTCACTGAAGAGCTTTCTCAACCAAACAGCTTCATAACAGGCCATACTCACTGCAATGTATTCGACCTCGTTGGTGCTCAAAGCGACCGATTTTTGCTTCCTGCTCATCCAAGATATAGAAGCAGAACCTAGAGTGAAGCAACATCTAGATGTGTTCTTACGATCCACCACATTGCTTGCCTAATTAGCATCGGTATATCCATGGAGCCTCATAATCTGGGCAGTGTATCTCAGCCCATGGTTGATTGTGCCCCGAAGATACCTCAAGAGATTCTTTGCACCAATCTAGTGAATGTGATGTGGCTCAACCATATATTGACTCAACATGCTCACTGCAAACCATATGTCCGGACGAGTTCAGTAAGAACATCAAGGCCCCCACGAGTTGACAATACTTGGTGGGATTTCCCAACTCAGGCCCAACAACACTTCCACACAACTTCTTAAAATTGAGTTCCATCAGAGTAGTCACAGAATTGCAGTCCCTTATCCCAGATATCTCTAGCAGCTTCACGACATATTTTCCTTGAGAAAGGAAAATCTCACCTGGCTTTTGCCAGACCTCCAAGCCTAGGAAATAGTGCATCAGTCCTAGGTCCATCTCGAACTCGGAAGCTAGATCCCTCTTACATTGATGAATGAGAGTGCTAGAACCTGTCAGGAAGAGATCGTCCACATAGAGAACCAGAATGAGAGGCTCGTCATTATCAACCTTAAAATAAAGGTTTGGATCAGCATCACTTCGAGTAAAGCTTGATTTCATCAAGTAGCTATCGATCCTCTCATACCAAGCCCTGGGGGCTTGATTCAACCCATAGAGGGCTTTCTTCAACTTGCATACATATGTGTCTCTATCTTGGACTTCGAACCCCAGAGGTTGTTCCACATAGACCTCTTCCTTGATTGAACCATGTAAAATGGTAGTCTTCACATCCATCTAATGGAGACTCCATCCTTGCGTTGCAACAAGGGAAATGATTGATCAGATGGTGGTGGTATAACGGGCAACAAGTGAAAATATATCATCATAGTCTATGCCTTCCTTTTGAGAGAAGCCTTGACCAACAAATCTTGCCTTGTACTTTTCAACACTTCCATCGGCTCCATGCTTGCTCTTGTAGAGCCATTTGGAGGTCACACCAGATTTGTCCTGCAGTCTAGGGACCATGTCCTAGACATCATTCTTCATGATTGACTCATATTCCTCATGCATAGCATCATTCCAAACTTGATGCTTTACGACTTCTTCAAAAGTTCTAGGCTCAAATTGTAGAATAGTACTCATGGCTGCTAGGTACCCTTGGTACCTATTTGTTTTCTTACTTTCACGGAATGTTCCCCTAGGAGCAGCATGTCTCTCAGCACCTTCGAGAGTGTCTCTTAGCCATGAAGGTATTATTTTATTTGAATAAGGTGGATCTATAGGATCCATTGGACCTTCAACATTGAGCATCAGTTCATCCTTCGATTCTACCTGCCTTCCATCTTCTTCTTCTTCTTTGTCTTCCTTTGAGATAGGAAGATTTCTAACATTCCTAAGGGCAACATCTTCATCGAAGGTGACATCATGGCATATCTTCACTTCTCTTTGGCCGGACAAATAGATTCTATATGCCTTCGACCTTTCATTGTAGCCCACAAGCGTTCCCTTCTTCCTAGAAGCATCCAACTTGCTCCTCTTTTCTTGCAGCACATGAAAATAGACAAGACTTCCAAAAATTCTAAAATGAGAGACATCGGGCTTCTTACCAAAGAAGACTTCTTCAGGAGTTTTGGAGTCCAATGCGGAATGTGGGCATCTATTTTAAACATACATAGCAGTGTCGGAAGCTTCTCCCCATAGAAGCTTCGGAAGACCTTGGTCATAAAGCATGGCATGAACAACTTCCAAAATGGTTCTATTCTTCCTTTCAGCACCACCATTTTGTTCGGGAGTATACATAGTGGTGGTCTCCCTCTTAATGCCAGCTTCCCTGCAATAGTCATTGAATTCATTCGACTCATACTCAGTTCCATTATCGGTCCTAAAAATTTTGATCTTATTTCCTGTTTGATTTTCAACCAAGGCCTTGAAGGTACAAAACCACTTGAATGCTTTGTTCTTCTTCAAAAAAAATATATCCAAGTCTTGCGAGAGAAATCATCTATAAAAGTGATATAATATAAGCATTCCTCCCAAGGATGTTACGAGCAGCATACCAGATAGATCAAAAAGTATCAATTGCAAAATATCAGATGTCTTCGTGACACTTGAGGGGAATGGTCCCCTTGTATGATTTCCTTCGGCACAACCCTGACATACACCTTCATGATCATCTTTGAAATTGGGCATCCCTGTCACCACCTTCCTTGCTTCGGGAAGGGCATTGTAATGAAGGCGTGCAAACCTCTGGTTCCATAGCTCGGATTGAAGGGTTGTGTCACATGTCATGGCCCCCAACAGACTTCCTCCAACCTGATAGAGTGTATCAACTCTAAACCAAAAGTGAATTCTTTTTGGAAGTTCCTCTTCCAAATGCATACCTTTCCAGCGATGAATGCCACCTCGAATCCTTTGTCTTCCATTGCCGAGATAGACACTAGATTCTTCTTTAGGTCAGGTACGTACAACACATCTTGAAAGCGGAGGACTTGACCTTGATTTATATGAAGGGTCAAAGTCCCTGTACCTTTCATAGGATAGGTGGCATTGTCTCCAAGGATAATTTCCAAATTAGTATCATTTTCAATCAAATTAGAGAGGGCCTCCTTGTATCCAGTGAAGTTCCTTGAGGCACTACTATCAATCAATCAATTGTCCAAGATGTCAGAAGGAGATGCAGAAGAGAGGGCAGATATAAGAATATATTTAGTTTTCCTATCAACAACAATAGATTCATCATACCTGGAATTTCTTGACCTCTTGAAAGGTTGACCATTTCCACTTCGATCAGAGGGAGACTTCCTCTTTCCTTTGAACTTGTTGTTCCTTTGATTTCCATTCTCCCTGAAGTTGTTGTTGTCATCATCTCTGGGAGAGTCCATGTCCCTTTCACAGGATAGGTGGCATTGTCTCAAAAGATAATTTCCAAATTAGTATCCTTTTCAATCCAAATTAGAGAGGGCCTCCTTGTATCCAGTGAAGTTCCTTGAGGCACCACTATCAATCAACCAATTGTCCAGGGTGTCGGAAGGAGATGCAGCAGAGAGGGCAGATATAAGAATATATTCATTTTTCCTATAAAAAACAATAGATTCATCATACCTGGAATTTCTTGACCTCTTGAAAGGTTGACCATTTCCACTTCGATCAGAGGGAGCCTTCCTCTTTCCTTTGAACTTGTTGTTCCTTTGATTTCCATCCCCCCTGAAGTTGCTGTTGTCATCATCTCTGGGAGAGTCCCTTCTATTAGGGCACTCTCTTGCATAGTGACCAAACTTGTTAAAAGTGTAACATATTCCTCTTCTTCCTCCTTTGGGACCCGCTCTTCCTTGATTTTGATTTCTCGAACCAACATTGTTCCTTTTCTTTGCATGAGTGGAGAAGGCAGTAGGGTCACTTCCATTCCCATTTGAGGGTTTGTCTCTCTCCATCATCCTTGTCTCCTCTGGAGTGCATCTTGTCAACAATTCATCAAAATCAAGAATCACATTATTATTAAGAATTGTAGTATTGAATACATACCAATCTCGAGGGAGTCCTCCAAGAGCAATGAGAGTAGCTCTCAGTCAGCTATGGCTTCTCCAATAGCTAAGAGATCATTATTGATTTCGGTGAGCATCATGAAATATGATTGGATGGAATCTCCTTTTCCCTTCTTGATCTCCTTCAACTTGTTCTTGAAAAATAGAATTTGATTAGCATTGCTAGCCCTGGACATGCTAACCAACTTATCATACATCTCTTTAGATGTGCCCAACTCGGAGATATAAGCAACCAAGTGCTTATGAATAGATTCCCTGATGACATTCTTCGCCTTGACTTCCCCTTTCTTGTAATTTGTCTTAGTGGAAGCAGGTGCATTTGATGGAGGCTCATTGATCTTCCCCTGAACATAATCCATAACCTCTTGGTCTTCCAATGTCAAATCCAAAGACATTTTCCAAGCATGATAATCAGACTTGTCAATCAGCTTATCATCAGATTTGAAACCCTTGTATGATGAGGAGGCCATTGATCCCAGTCCTTGATTATTCAACTTCTTCGGTGATTGCTTTTCACACTTGCTTGGGCTTTGTCTTCACCTTAGCTCTGACTCCATGTTAAATTTAGAGAACCATGGTATGTTCTATGCTTAGTGCAGCTTACTTCAATATTTCTTATTAGCCCAATTCATATTTGAAATCACATTAACCATTAAAAGTAAATGTTGACAAAACATAAAATTAAATCGACAGAAGACAAGCCAATACAAGATACAATAATTTGTAATTCTTCTTATTCAACAAAGAAAGAGAGAAATGTTTGTTACAACAGTCAACAGGATTCCCTAGACAACAAAGTCTTTGCTGGTCAAACCAGCCCTTTCAATCTCCAAATAGGTTTAGTCAAACTTGGTCAAAGTTATCTTTCCTTCAAGATCAAACTCACCCCAAAAACCAGTCAATGCACCAGTCAAATCTGCAGTCAAATCAGTGAATGTTGCGGTCAAAGCTGCGATCAAAGGTCTGCGGCCTTCCAAAATTGGAATTTCTGAGCAGAAAACGTAGTCAAACAATGAGGGTTGACCCTAAGTCAACACTGTGAGAAAAACCCTAAAACAGTGTAAAAATGCAACTTCATATTTCACATGTGTAGAGGATAGAGAAGTCTCTTTAAGGTTGTATGAACCAATCAAATCAGAGATAGATTAGTGAGATGAGTTGATTGAGCATCATGTCTCTCCAATTTATATCCATCACCTAGGGTGAGTGACATATCTGTGGGGGCTTGTGAGCCTACATTACAATTCTGGTCGACCTTGACAATTTGCACATGTGTGGAAAATAGATTCAAAATATAAGTTCTACTCATCCAAATAAGATTATCTTTAGATCAATTTTGCACCTCTCTGAAAGAAGAATCCAACAAAAATATCATCTCCATCATATGATCAATGCAACATGGAGCTTGGACCTAGTTGCCCAAAATTAACACTAACCTTGTACCATGGCATGTGGCTTGGAGCCTTCCCTTTGCCACCATTTCGTTCCATCATTATTCCACATGACCCCTGTCATTTGATAGATGTACCATGGGCCTATCACTCCATTAGAGGTTATAATCACCTAATAGGGTCTTTTATTAACCTCTCTTATCGAGCAAGGTAACACCTACACATTTTCAAAGCCCATTTGGAAGGGCATACCACTATTAAGTGTCAATTTCTGCCCTTGATAAGCAAGCTTATTTACTCGATTGCACTGATGCATTCTTGTACTAGAAGGTGAGGAAAAGCATTGGATCTTATACAGGATTTTAGATGGGTTTTCATCTTGGATTTGGTCTCCCTATACGGGATCTAAACCCTCCAGAGGGTCATAATGGCAGTTGTAGGGGGAGCATTGAGAGCTATGGGCTTCTTTAGCACCACCATATTGCTTGTTCATTCCCTAGGTATATAGATATGATGATGCACTTGGACCACATTTCCCAACCGACTACACATTGCACCCAACACTTGGCAGGTGATCCAGGGCGAAGAGGAGGTTTTGTATTACCCGGTAAGACATGGGAGGGCATGTGTCATCTTCTTGCCCTCATTGATGGAGCATCGACTTGATTTTGAGCCATTTGGAGACCCATGAGATCCACTTGGAGCCCACAATGCCCAACTTGGGGTTTGGAGATGTTTCGCAACATTTATATGGCATCCCCCTCTTATCCATTTGTTTAGGCCCTCACTCTCAATTTTCGCACATGAGACCTCAACAATGCCCTTCTAGGCCTCCACATCAAAATACAATGGCTCTTATAAGGCTAATTCAACTTATTTTATGAGCTATCATGGTTGGCTTGTAACCATGGGTGGGTTACTAGACATTTTAGGCATTGGAGGGGCTTCTTCTTTTAATTTTTGAACTCTTAGATCATGTATACATAGAGGAAGCCTAGCCTCATTCTCATCATCACAATTTGGATCTTTGATCTCTCTATAAAAGAATTCATACCTGCACTTAGAGGATGAAATTGGTTGTCATTGATGAATTATGATGTTTGGATAATTTCGCTATCATTCGTGGAGCTTCACTTCGGCAATTTTGTGGATGGATATATTATTCTTTATCTTGTAAGTGCTATTTTGATGTTTTTTTTCTGATTTGGTGAATGTCTAATGCATGGAGTATTTTCCTATGGTGATTAATATGCCCTAATTAATGTGAATTGTTTATTGCATTGAAAACTATTGGAAATTTTGCATGTGTTACTCATTGGACAATGAATGAATGAATGTTCCTAGAGGATTGATCATATTTGCATCCTTAAAACTCCACAACAAGTGTCATCAAAGTATAAAAATATAAAAGTCTTTTGTTATTTCTTCCATCAAGGGTATCAAAATTTCTTCTGAGTCTACTTGAAGAGCGAGTTGCCACTCGGATTATCTTGACTCCATTTCTCCCAATAGGCAAGAATTTGGTCCTAGATCTTTCGTGATCACATTAAACTTGAAAAATCATTCTTCTTCCACCTTTCCTTCACCTCTTTTCTCATCTCCTCAAGGATAAGGCAGCCTCCATAGGGCTTGGGGCAAATTACATTAGGAAAGAGGAAATTCTCATGGTGAAATCTCAATATAATAGATTTCCTAGCCATCACACTAAGTGGGAACCCTAGTTGTTATCCTTCAACTTGGGGGTTCTTGAATGCTTGATATTTTACTTCTTTTTGAAATATATCAATCATAGCCTTTTCTCTTGTTTACCTAGGCCTTGGATGAACTTCTATCTCATCAAATATCTCAACCCTAGTTCTTATGTAGTCCTCCTTTCATGGGGTTTTTCTTGGAAACTCTTCCTAGTTTCTCCTAAAGCCCTCACTTTCATTGAACCTTCCATTGAATGAACTACCTTGCCTCACTTCAAACCTATCCTAGAAACATCTATCACAAGTGAGAAATACTAGGACTCCTCCTACCAGTGAAAATCCGAGAAGAGAAGGGGACTTAGGCTGTGGTGACAGTGAGCCTTTGTCCCAGGGTGTTGTTGTGCCCTTTAGCTTTAGCCTATTTAATAGGCCTGCTAGTTTGTGCAACAACTTTTTTGGTGCCACTGTCAGCAATGAAGCAGGTCTACCTTCCCTGTGAATCATTGAGAATTGATTCATTAACGACAAAATAAGTATTCCTCTACTGACTCCATTCATTTTCAAAACCCATAGTTTGATTGGAAGTGAAGAATTAGAAGACAACATTCCTCCTAGGACTAGGGCTGCTACAAGAAGATGGTAGAGAACTCCATCACTTGTTCGAACTAACCTTCTCCCTGAATTCGAAGAAATTGGCAACACAACTGTCCGAAGATACAAAAGGATTCTAAAATCAAAACCAACCTAAAATCCCAAGATACAAAAGAATCTTTTTTAGTATTTTTAGACCTTTGAAATTAAGTGACAACCTTTACTAGAGAAATATCATGAATGGTTACCTAAGTTCAAAGGAATTGGTGGTCAAAGTACTAATGACCATATAGATGACTACTTTTGTGCAACAAGCCCTCGAGGGGTTGATGATGAAGACACTCTAATGATGTTATTTTCCTTATCCTTCAAGGGGAATGTTAGGGAATGGTATCTTAGTCTCCCTGTAGGCAACATTGATGAATTTGACAAATTTGAAGACGCCTTTAAGAAAACATGGTCATCTAATTCCGACGGATCCTATAATCTTGAAAAATTTTACCACGAGGAAGAAAGGCAATGAGGATGTTAAGGAATTTATCCAAATGTTTGATAGGATTGTTAGGGATATCCCTGATCATCTCAAACCCCTTGATGCTATAATACTCAACAAATTCATTAAGGAAGTTGGAGGGAATCTCACATATCAACTAAAGGATAAAAGGCCTAAAACTCTTGCTGAGGCAAAAGAAATTGTAAAATATAAATGCTTCTAAGATTGAGTTGTTTGAACACCCTAGGGCTAAGGTGGTGTTGGAACGAGGTTCGCTAAGCTGCGTTTTTTATATAATTTTGTCGTAATTGGTCTTGCGTAGGGGCTTTGGGGCGGGTCAAAGCCCCCAATGTTTTGTAATGGGTCAAAGGGTAGACCTAGAGTCCGCAAATCACGGTTTACGGACCATAGGATAGAAAAGGTTATGATGATATAAATAGATAGATAGTTGGGTCTAGAAAGTAAAAAGTAAGGTTGATGCTACGAACGAACTGTTGAGATCTGTTTTGGGTTGTTTTGAGTAAGGACTCTTGCTGGCTGTGTGCGCGGAGATCCTCAGTCCTGCTGTGTGTGAACCTCGTTGGCTATGTGCGCGAGCTGTGACTTGGGTTTGTAATTGCGTTTTTGGATATTAATGAATGTGAATCTATTGAAGTATCTTTATGCTATCTGAACTGGTTGTGTTTATTACTGAAGTGCCTCTGTGTTATTTGAATACACTGCGATTGTGTCTGTGATATATGATTTAGATGCGATTATAATGTTCTATCATGATAATTGATGATGCGCACGTGGATGCGAATGTGTTGATAAGATCTGTTAATGATAGTAGCTCTGTTTATGGTTACATGCTGATTATACTATTAAAGGCTCGATAATAGGCTTGCTTCTGTGCAAACCTGATAAAACTCAACGAGATCTGCCTCAATTACCTACTCTCTCCCAGGGTGCGGAAACCTGGTTCCAGCACCCACCCATACTACTTCGAGTGAGACCTTGGCCTGCGAATGTAGGTCATTGCCGAAAGGGCCAGTAGTATAGGGGTTTGTTGGCAAAACTTAACTCCGAACCTGGGTCAAGACCCCTGAAGCCAACAAATGACTCCGTTGCCGGGACCGAGAGCATTTTGAGAGAGACATCGGGTAATGCCACGAGGCTATTGGAGACCTGAGAAATTGGAGCTCAAAGACTGGTTTGAAAGACAAATTCAGGAATTTTCTGTAAAGGAGAATTGCAACACGAAGCTGACAGCTGAGAAGTGGAAGAACAAATATATTTTCATTGAAGTATATGAAATTTTCTTTGTAACTTTTGTGCACGAGCTCCAGGAGTGGCTAGCAAGGCTAGTAGAATTCCAGACATGTTGGACAGACGGTCAGGTTATGCAGTGGACTCCAGAATTGATTCAACAGTTGGAGAAGGCTGACAACACAATCACCCGCACAGTAGATCATTGGGTAGATAGTGTGCTAGGAGGATTTGTAACAAAATTCACAATCGATTAGTTTGTATCCTACTCTGAGGCGGAGCGGAGGTTCTTCAAAGGATTCCGAGGTAAGTTCTTGCAAACATTGTTGTTGCTAATTAAAATATTATTATGCGAAAAGGGCATTTTGTGCAACTGCACCAAATGAATGACCTCTGATCAGAGTGAGAGTACAACACGAAGTGGTAAGTACTACCAAGCCAACCGAGAAGGGGATAGATCCATCTACATCCCAGTAAGAGAGTCGGCTGCGCATGTAGGAACTAGTCCTCCGGCTACACCACCTTCGAGTCAGCACAGGGGCAAGAACTCCCCCACACCTCCGCCACCACTGGGAGAAGATATGGACGCACATATGAAGCTTCCCACCTTCAAGGGTGTAGGAGACGAAGATATGGACCGATTTTGGTTCATAGCGGAATCAGTATGGACTGCGCAGAATGTGGCTAGCGATGCTATAAAGAGGGCGCAGTTATCCCACACCTTTTAAGAAAGGGCCCTGGATTAGTACATGGGGTATGTAGGCCAGCATGCGGATCCATCTATTCAAGAGATTAAGAATGCTTTAAAACAATAGTTCTGGAAGCCTAAGTCCTACGCTCAGCTGGTAGTTGACTTAAAAGACTTTAGACAAGGACCCACTGAGTCGGTATGGGAGGCTGATCAGCAGCAGAAGAAGGTTATCAAGGATGGGGAAATTCAGTATGATGATAGACAGCACAAGGAATGGTTCATCGCCATGATATTACCTCACCTGCACGGACCTATGGGTCAGCAAGCGATTGAGACGCAAGAGAAAGCCTTGGAGATTGCTATGAAGCTAGAAGTTGCACCAAGAGACGATGTCCAATTTGGGGTACAACAGATCCAGGGATAGTTGGAGGCAATGCACCTCGAAATCCAGAATTTTCGGAAAGAGCAAGGAAAAGAAGCTAGCCCTGACGTATGGTGCATAAGATGCAAAGTGTTCGGCCACACCAAGGATCAGTGCCCTCTGCTGGCAGACTACATGCAGGCTGGGGGGCCCAGCGCATTGCATCCTAAAGAGGCTGCGGGACCAAGCAGTCCGACGTTATGGTGCGCTGACTGCCAGGTAGCTGGACTACATGATACCAACCACTGCCCCCGTCTTGGTGTGTATGTTCTAGAGTTGAAGCAACAATGGTGCCGATTCTGCTCATCTGTGGGACATGACAAACATAACTGTCGGACATATGACTTAATGATAAACTGAGGAAACCTATACAGAGTACAGGCTGACCCTTCTTCACCATTATCTCCCTCCAGCAGAGGAGGCTCCCCAGCTAGAGGCAAGGGAGGGGGAAGAGGTGGAAGCGTAGGGCGAGGAAGAGGCCAATTGATTTGTTATAACTGTGGAGAAATAGGGCACTTCGCAAGGGACTGTCCGAACACTGCACGACAATCTTGCCGATATTGTAGACAATTGGATCATGTGATTGAAGATTGTCTAGTATTGATTGCAAAAATGCAGGAAAAATAGCAGACACCAACGCAGAATGTGTAGAGGGTTAAGGCGGAACCGCGTGATGAGGGACCAAGTATTAATGTCATAACGCGCAGCGGTATAGCTACTGGAGGAGTTGAGGAGAAAGCTGCGGCTGAACCCCTTATCCGAAAAGCTGCTATCAAATAGAAAAGCTTGGACCTATAGAAGGAGAAAGAAACCTTCATCGAAGCTCACAAAGACTTTACCAAGGATGAGGCATCTACTTCCAAGGCTCCAACAAACCTAAGAGCGGATGAAGAAGTTAAACCATTCCTCTAGGCATGTATGAAGCTGTTATGTAACCAGAAGGCAGTAGAAAATCTTCAAGGACTGATAAACAGCTGCGCAGACAGAACTGAGCCTCCCACAAAAGTTAAAGATGTTCACAAACTGTACAAGCATAAGAAATGCACTGGTCAAGAGATGCGGCTAATGGCGCAGATCGATGATTATGAAATGGATCAGGTCATCTTGGACCTGGGATCCGACGCGAATGTCCCGCCCAAACAGACGTGGCGAAGAATGGAAGAACCTAAGCTGGAATGGTCTACTATACAGCTGCGCATGGCTAACCAACAGAAGATCATACCATTGGGGAGACTATCAAAGATTATGGTAGATATCGCAGGGGTTAAGGTACGCACGGATTTTGAAGTTAATCAGATTGTGGAAGATGTGGACCCTTATCCTGCACTCTTGGGACTATATTGGGCTATAGACGTGGGAGGCATTATCAACTTGAAGAAAAGGATCATGGTTTTTTAGAATGAGGGTACGAAAGTGATAGTCCCTCTAGACCCAGCAGAAGGAGAGTGGTATACAGAACCTGTGCGCGAAGAAGATGACGTGGATCATATCTATAAACTAACCACTCAGGACGAGGATTGGATTAATCCTACAACTAATGGTGTGCTTTGCTGGGAGAAAGACAGTGAATGCCTCTGACTCCGACAGGGAGATAAAAAGTTGGCAAAATCGGTTACATGATGTATCTGCGCTATGATGTCTTAGGATCATGAAGAGCTTCCGGTGTATCTCCTCAAAGGTAAGAGAGTTGCCTTATTTTGATGGTTCTGGTAGTAAAAGGGATTTTCTGAGAACAATTGAAGCAGAAGTCCCAAGGGAGCAAAGAATGTGGGCGCTTAACCTAGCCATGCGCGCAACCTCTGCGCAGTGGTGGGAAACTCATAAGGGGATGTTCCAAGATTGGGAGGAATATCACGAGATGATGATCCTACGATTTGAACCTCCGGTTCACCTACGTGTGGAGACTTTCCTTGGACAAGGAGACCCGCGCAAGCACGTGGCTGCATGGATGGAGGTGTGGTGCGAAAGGACCACGGACGAATGGGTCCACTTGTTCATTTATGCCTTGGGGCCAATCCCAACTGCATGGTATTTGGATGCAGAGCTACATTAGCATACCCGCCACTGGGAGACCATGGAGAACGATTTTATGGGGACGTTCGGGTTGATAAGCGAAACTGAGGCATTAGGCGAAGCCCTACAGGATATAGATGCCATAGTATTTGATGAATCACGCCCTCATGTGGAGTTCGAGGCACCAGCATGGGATACACAGATGCAGGATATTGTTAACTGTCGCAATCTATCAATGGAGGAATGTGATGAAGACCCGCGAAATATCACTATCCCAGAATCAGAGGGTGAACGCGCAGTTGCTGGACCCCCACTACAGACCGTGACCAAGCCTCTTAAGCTAAGGGAAGTCAACATTGGAACAGAAGAACAACCTAAGCTAGCTAAGATTGGGGACTACTGGGACGACGATACCGTTGGGAAAGTCGCGGAGCTTCTCACGGAGTACTAGGACCTGTTTCCCACAAAATTCTCAGAACTCAAGGGTATTACAGGGGACCTAGGGGTCATGCGCATCACTTTAAAACAAGATGCGTGCCCTGTTAAGCAGCGACCTTACTGATTGAACCCCAAATATAAGCAGAAAGTCAGGGAATAAATTGACAAAATGATAGTCACAGGTATCATCGAACCGGTAGAACAGTCCGATTCGGTAAGCCCTATGGTGGTAAAGGAGAAAAAGACTAAAGGAGAAATACGAATCTGTGTTGACCTGTGCAAACTGAATGATGCCTATGTACATTATCCCTTCCCTACACCATTCTCTGACGAAATTCTCGATAGTGTGGGAGGGCAGGAAGCATACTTGTTCACTGACGGGTTCTCGGGCTACCATCAAATCAGGATCGCACCTTAAGATCGCATCAAAACTACGTTCGCCACTAAATGGGGATCCTTCCAGTACACCGTCATGCCGTTTGGGCTCAAAAATGCCCCTGCCATCTTTTCGCGTGTAGTGGTCGCAGTATTCAAGGAGTTCATCCATAAGTTTTTGGAGGTATATTTTGATGATTGTACAGTATTTGGGTTGGTAAAGAAGCACGTCTCGAATCTCCACATGATGTTGGACGCCTGTAGAAAGCACCAGATTTCCCTAAATATTAAGAAGTGCATATTCTGTGTACCTTTCGAGATCTTGTTAGGTCACAACGTCTGTCGGCAGGGACTGATGGTTGACCTCGCCAAGGTAGCAGTTATCATCAACCTGGCATTCCCTACAACTGAGAAACAGTTGCGCTCCATCCTCGGGCACACGGGCTACTACAGGAAGTTCATTCAAGTATACGAACTGATCATGACACCCAGTTGCTAAAGAAGTACATTTCGTTTTTTTGGGACGCAAAGTGTCAGAAGAGCTTTGAGCTGCTCAAGGAAAAGATGGTCTATGCACCTATCCTCATATTTCCTGACTAGGTGAATGTTTTCCATGTCCATGTAGATGCTTCAGGGATTGCCTTGGGAGCTGTCCTTACGCAGCCCGAGGAAGGGGACATTAACCACCCGGTTGCATTTGGTAGTAGAAAACTCTCTAGTGAGGAGCGTAACTACTCCACTACTGAGCGCGAGGGGCTGGCCATGGCATATGCCCTACAGAAATACCGACACTATCGGTTGGGGGGGCACTTCAAGATGTTCATGGATCACTCAGCTTTGAAGTACCTGGTGAATGAGCCTGTGTTGGGAGGGAAGATTTGCTGATGGCTACTACTATTTCAAGAGTAAGATTTTGAGATCATCATAAAGCCAGGGAAACTAAATGTTGGGCCGGATCACTTGTCCCGAATCGAGAGCGGTGAAGAACCAACCAACCTAGAGGAAGGATTGCCCAATGCGCAGCTATTTTCTATTAAGGTGGTTGTGCGCACTTCGCCGATATTATTCACTTCTTAACTACAAGGATGGCACTTGTAGAATATTTGGTACAACAAAAAAAAGAGTTGGTAACCTGCGCAGCGGACTTTACCATCATAGCGGGCCACTTGTATAAGTTGGGAGCTGATGAGGTGTTGCAAAGATACGTTTTGGAGCATGAAAGACAAGCCATATTAGCAGAAGCCCACGAAGGTGTAGCAGGAGGTCACTACGCAGGGAAAGCAACGACATAGAATATCTTGAGAGCTGGGCTATGGTGGCACACACTACATAGTGACTCTTATGACTATTGCAAATCTTGCGACACATGCCAAAGGATAGGAAGACTGTTTTGCAAGGACGAAATTCCCTTGCAACCACAGATGGCCCTGCAAGCATTTTAAAAATGAGCCATAGACTTCGTTGGGCCCATCAACCCACCAGGGAAGAAGACAGGTGCCCGCTACATCATCACTGCCACTGATTATGTAACCAGATGGGCCGAAGCGAAAGCTGTGAAGGATTGTACTACAGACACCATTGTGCTCTTTTATTTTTGAACATATTCTAACTAGGTTTGGCTATCCGAAGATCTTGATGAGCGATAGAGGTACACAGTTCGTTAATGAAACAATACAGGCTTTGACTGAAGAATTTCGGATCCACCACGCGAAAGGTACCCCATATCACCCACAAGCAAATGGAACTGTGGAAGCTTTTAATAAAATTTTGGAACAGGCGTTGACCAAGATCTGTAATGTCGATCGAAGCGATTGGGACATGCACATCCCGTCAGTCCTATGGCCCTATCAGACCATGTGCAAGAAGTTGACAGGGAAAACACCATTTCGGATGGTTTATGGGAAGGAAGCCATTATGCTCATGGAGTATATTGTTCCTAGCATGCGCATCGCAGCTTTTACGAACATGGCGGAGCTTGATATCATGGAGGAACGCTTAGCGCAGCTAGTTGCCTTGGAGGAAGATTGATTCATTGCTAACTTTCATCAGCAAGTTTAGAAGGCCAAGGAAAAAGCATGGCATGATAGACATATTCGGCAGAAGGTATTTTCGGAAGGAGAATTGGTCCTATTATATGATAGCCAGTTTGCGAAACATCCGGGGAAGTTCCGTCAGCACTGGCTAGGCCCCTATATGGTAAAGGAAATCACTAATGGAGGAGTTGTTCGGTTAGCTACGTTGCGCGGTGATATTATCCCGGGATATGCTAATGGCAGCCGGCTCAAACCGTACCAGATCAAATGACTATATGGGCGGAGTAGCTATATTGGGAGGAATGCATGCACGCATGAGGAAAAACGCAGGCATGCCCGTTATACGCGCAGGGGTCGACCGTAGGTCAGGAAGCTAGGGGAGGTATGCTGGGAGCGCAGGGGTAATCCGCAGCTGCGCAAACTAGCTATTGGAATAGTAAAACTAGGTAAAAAGCAAATTTTACCATTGGAAGGAGCGAGCAGTCGGCAATTAATGAGGAGATTTCCAAAGATTTTTTATCGTTTTCTTGATGGTAAGTTTCAAATAAGCCTCATCCAACCGTTGGGCACTATCCAAAGCTATAAAAGCAGGAGGGTAGATCATAAATGGGTTTCGTGCATTCTGAAAATCTTATGTCTTGCAAATTTCCGTAAGTATTGTGCTATGTTAATGTCTGGGCGGGCTACCCCCTCTAATAGTAGCAATCCCAAGTTCGTCTTCCGAGTGAGAATGATCGCGACCAATCTCGCTGAATCGTCGCAGACCATGGCCTCTACTGATGAAGTATTGGAGGTAACTCCTGAAGTTGAAGAAGTTGTGTCCACACCAACCAAGGGGAAGCAGGTGGAGAAAAAGAAGGGTAAGGGGAAAGGCCAGGAGCAAGGGCAGGGGAGAGCTGCGAAATGGGCTAGAGGGAAGCCACGCACCTCCCCTCGAAATGTGAAATCCCCCCTAACGGTGCCCCAGGCACGCTTGCCTAACCCGACGAAGCGACCTCTGTCTGCTCAGGAAGAGGCCCAGATTGTTGAACCAATCACTTCGTTGCCGCCCTATGTTCGGCCTCGCAGGCCCTCGGTGTGCATGCCTAAGAACCTTGAAGGTATGCACGCTTATCTGCAAATGCCACTAATTCCAGGTGAAGTCCCCATAATTGGAGAAGCGCATGGCAAGCTCGCCTCAATTAAGTTTGACGACCACGACCTTGCCAACCTAGAGGCCTTCCCAGAATTGGCACCAGAGCTGTACCTCGAAAGAATACTAGAGGACGATGTTGTAAGGGTTGTACCAATGCCGTGGGCGCGCAGGCTAGAAAAATCTGGGTTACTAAACTTGCTGCGGATACCTCATTTTGGCCGATACAGTATAACTGACCGAGTTGCGTGATAGCTGCTAGCCCTGATCCATGACAACAGCTTGTGGATCCGGGACCGCATCCCCATTGATGCCACCCTAATTCACCGAATTACTGGTCTCCCCATGGAGGGGCCAAATCCCATGGAGCATGTCGACAAGAAGTATGAGCAACAGATCGCCGACAAGGTGCGAGAAGACTACCATGTGGAGCGAAATACTAGGGGACTCCTGATCGACACCATTGCTGACCCGGGACTGCACACGGGTACCGTGCTGCTGGCTTGTAAGATGATGTGCAAGTGCAAGGCCACGACTGTCCCCGCTTATGTAATTCAGTTGGTTGGCCGCTGCGAAAAGGGGGTCTGCTTCAACTGGTCACAGTTCCTTTGTAATGAATTTTTGGAGAACGTGCGCAAGGTCCAGGATCATGGAAGGGCATTCTGCTACTCTTGGATACTGCTCCTAATTTTATTGGTCGCATGGGAAGCCCCCGAAGACTCAGTCCTCCCTGAGCTCGAACCAGACATGGGCGAGGGGGCGCAATACGCAAATTTGTGGGATTCGAAGGATGAGCAGTGCATTAAGGATAACAAAGTCTTTTGGGTCCTATTTTAGAGCGGGCTCGCAGCAGCAATTCACTCTCGGCCACGCTTGTCACCGACGGTCTACGACAAGTACAAGAGCATCGCAGCATTTCAGGTCACGATGCACAATGTGCAGATTCAGGGTCGTAAGGATCTAGCTTGGGTATCACTGCCTTACATGGTCGTCGATGAGGAAGTCGACCGGCTCATTGCCACTTGGCCACCACATTGGAGATTGGGATTCAAATTAGGAGCAGCTAACACTGCGGGTACAAGCACAGCCCTGAAGACCACCCCGCCTGATCCCGCCAAGAATGCAGAAGGACGTGGCCTGAAAGGCTCCACCAGGACAAAGGACGCAGCGTAGGGCGTGGAGTAGGAATCGTAGCAAGACATGGACACAAAGGGTCTGGATGCGCAGGGTGTTGATTCCCTGCGTGGTACGAAACAGATAGTCGACCCTCTCAAGAGCCAGCGAAAGAAACGACGGGCTACGAGTCTTGGTAGGGAGACTGAAGCTACCTTGACAGAGGAAGACTTGGCGCAAATCGCAGATGCAGTCACCCTCGCCTCAGAAGACAGATGGCTTGCTTTGAAAGAGTAGCAGAAGGCCGCGGTCACCGCCTTATAGTCTGAGCTCCAAGCTCTGCAGCTCAAGGTCGATACCCTGCAGACGAGCATGGTTCAAGCAAGGCCGCCCCCAACAACCAGCACTAAGCTGATCATCGCGACTGAGAGCCGCCTCTGCCCCCTGCCAGGCGCATCACTCACCCTAAGTCCACCTGCCTTGTGTGCGCAAGTCCAAGTCTGTGCAGAAGTACATTTGGATTTGGCCCGGCTTCCACACGAACCGCTGTAGGTCCTCCATACATCCCTCTTTAAGGAGATCCAACATAGAGACCGCCGAGTGCAGCAGTAGCTTAGTACAGTCGAGCATACAATCATTGAAAAAACCACCAAGGCATCCCAGGCGCAGGCTGCATGCATCCTTGTTGCCGCACAGCAGACCGAGTTGGAACATCTAATCAGCAGGCTCTGCGCAGATGTGACTAAAGATATCTCGGCCTCTGCTACCCCCCAGGCCAAGATAGAGGGACTCGTTGCAGCCCTAAAGGCTTCTAGGACTGATATTCAGAATGTCAAGACCGAGATGGAGCAGCAGATTGTTCCGTTGCAGGCCAAATTGCAGCCAGAAACTTCGCCTGAGGTATGAGCCTAGCAAGATGCATTGGTCACCGAAGCCACAAACCATTATAGCTCAGATCGCTCAGGGTGCAGAATTGCTTGAGACAACTATGCAGCTGTGGTCTAAGGTGCAGCGCGACCCTCTCTTGCGCGAATTTACTCAACCACTGCGCCAAAAGGAAGAAGAGTTTGAGCAACTGGAAGCTACAATGGCCACTCTGATCCCAGCTCAACGCCTGGCACGTCTGCATGCCAACCATGCACTTTGAGATGACCTAGAAGAGCTCCACCACAAGAAAAAGGTGCTAAGTGACCACCTCAAGCCGTGGGCTGATGAAGCACTCAAGATATCTCAGGACGTCGATGTTGCAGTAAAACAACTGAATCAGACCCTGGAAAGTGTCATTGTTGGCACTGAAGGCCCAACTTCGCAGAAGTTGGTAGACATTGCACAGAACGCTACCGTGCCGAGTGAAGGAGTGTTGTCCCATCTGGTCGATGCAATCAAGCAGCTTCATGCAAAGATGTAAACCCCACGGCCACTGTGACTCGGGACGAGTCACAAGATTGTGTTGGGGGCCTGTTGGAGCGGGGTTCCCTAAGTTGCGTTTTTGATATAATTTTGTAGTAATTGGTCTTGCGTAGGGGCTTTAGGGCGGATCAAAGCCCCCAGTGTTTTGTAATGGGTCAAAGGGTAGACCTAGAGTCCGCAAACAACGGTTTGCAAACCATAGGATAGCAAAGGCTATGGTGATATAAATAGATAGATAGTTGGGTCTAGAAAGTAAGAAGTAAGATTGATGCTACGAGCAAACTGTTGCGATCTGTTTTGGGTTGTTTTGGGTAAGGACTCCTGCTGATTGTGTGCGCGGAGATCCTCAGTCCTGCTGTGTGTGGACCCCGCTGGCTGTGTGCACGGGTTGTGACTTGGGTTTGTAATTGGGTTTTTGGATATTAATGAATGCAAATCTATTGAAGTATCTTTATGTTATTTGAACTGGTTGTGTTTATTACTGAAGTGCCTCTGTGTTATTTGAATATGCTGCAATTGTGTCTGCAATATATGATTTAGCTGCGATTATAATGTTCTGTCATGATAATTGCTGATGCGAACGTGGATGCGAATGTGTTGATCAGATTTGTTAATGATAGTAGCTCTGTTTATGGTTACATGCTGATTATACTGTTAAAGGCTCGATAATAGGCTTGCTTCTGTGAAAACCTGATAAAACTCAACGAGATCTGCCTCAATTACCTACTCTCTCCCAGGGTGCGGAAACCTGGTTCCAGCACCCACCCATACTACTTCGGGTGAGACCTTGGACTACGAAAGTAGGTCATTTCCGAAAGGGCCAGTAGTATAGGGGTTTGTTGGCAAACCTTATCTCCGAACCTAGGTCAGGTTCCCTGAAGCCAATAGGTGGAAACCAAAAAGAGAAAACCTAAAGATCATATTGACGAAGCCCTAGTCATTCCCCTTAAAAAACTTGACAAATTATTTAAGGACATGAATATTAGGGAAAGGTTATACATGAACAAGTTCACCGCTCTTGAAAAGGCTCAAAAGTCAAGTTATACCCAAAAGAATAAGCCTTTTGTCAAGAAACCTAATGATGAAGGCAAGAAGGGTCCACCCCAAGTTCCCAACACCTTGGATCCAACCAATGCTTTGGAACAAGAGGAATCATCTTTCGAGGATGAGCAAAGTGATAATGAGGAGAGTGAAGATGAGGAGGGTGCGGAGAAAATGAATATAGTTGGTGAGACCTAAGCCAAGAACATTATGTTAGGTGACACGTACACTCATCCTCCGATTACTAAAGTTAAACTTAAAGATGAAAAGGATGAACCTATTCTCAACGCCGATGATAGTGGAAAATTCAAAGGGGTCAAATACTCAAGGAAAAATGACAAGAACTCCTCCACAAGCTCTGATGCATCAAAAGGGAAGGAAACTCCTCCTAAGGATCCCCTTAAGAAAGATCCTCCCAAGAAAGATAACACCAAAAAGGATCCTCCAAAAGGGGAACCCAAGCACAAAACCAATGACAAAGAAGTTGAACTTGATATTGATGCAAGGTTTCTATAGGAAAGATGACCATGCAAATTCCTATAAAGGAGATAGCTAAGATTCCATCCCAAAGTTGGTGCGTAAAGAAAGTTTTAGGGCTTGAGGAAGTAGAAGACCCACCTATCACATCTCAAAATATACACCTCTAACACCAACCCTGGTCATGAGCTAGTTTTGCTTGCCTTAGCCATTAACAACCTCCTTCTTCATAATTTCATGTTACATTCCGCGACTTCCGCAAATATCATGCCATTAAAAGTGATGAAGCAACTAAATCTAAGTATCGCTCATAAATACAAAATGTATGTGGCTTTGATTCTAATTTTCTTGAGGTTGAAGGCCTTAATAAATATCTCAACATGTCATTATCCATGAATAAGGACATATCATTACTCATGGATGTTGTGGTTATTGATATAGCTGATGTTTGGCGAATGTTATTGTCTAGGAAATAGGGTGCTATTGTGGGAGGGCAACTCCAAATGGATCTATCCTATGCCACTATCCCACAGCCCGATGAGACCCCATTCATTCTTTATAGTGAGCCTCTATATATGACTCATGTGGTGATGCCTGGTCTTATTCCTTATTATTAAATGCCCAAAACCAAGGATCCCACCCCTATTCTTCCCTCCCAGAAAGTTTGCATCCTTAAAAGAACCAATCAAAAACAAAGCAATAAGTGGGTGCAAAATCCTAGGAAGGATTTCAAGGTTAGGGATGTAGTGTTGGTGGATAAGAACATTGTTCCTATCAAGATTCATGGTAAGGTTGGTGAAGGATATTACTATATTGCTAGAATTGATGACGAACTTTGGCCAAAGTCTGTCAAAATAAGTCACATCACCCCTTTCCTTGACACTTGACATTATATTATATGCATGTTAGAGCAGGATGCATTGCATATTGATTTATATTTTGACATCATATTATGTTCTCATTCTAGATTAGGTGCATTTACATTAGTTTTTCATTCTAGAGTAGACTTTATTTCCTGTTGATTTTATGGACTAAAAAAAGCATGGGCAATCAAAGGATGCCATCAAAAACATACTGCCTCGTTTCCTTTGTCTATGATGTGAAGGTAATAGGTCTATGGTCCCAGATATTGTTGGTGTTCTCATTACCTCTAGTTCGAGTACATAGTTCATGAAATATACTAAGAGCTCATGTCCCAGTTGGAGCCATATGTTACCCACCACCTATGCATCACCCCTATAGGAGATTTTTTATCCTAGTCATGTCTTCATCCGACAGCCAACAACCACTTGTAGCAACCTGATAGATCGATATGATAGTATTCTCCACCACCTAATCTAGCCATTGTGTGCCCTCGTCCATCTGTTATGATCATATGTTTGAAGGTGTGCCTTCCAACCCCGAAGGTATGATTTTTCATTATGTAATTGGGTGTTTAGGCTTGCTTTTCTTGGGCACATTTGGGAATGGAATAATGGGGTAATTCGGCGAAAAGAATAGGCTTTAACTATACTCTTGTTCCCTTACCTCAACTTCGGGGTTAATATTTTATCTTAGTCTCGTGGGATCTCCTTTATTGGATACTAGCTTTAAGAGTGGTACTACATGGGAAATCCTGATTTTGGTTGCATGGTCCCGCTTCCCGACACTATATACATCATTTCCGTCCACTCATTACAAGCCCTTTTCACATTTTCCCCATATGGGTCCACAAGGTGTTAGCCTCCCCATCCCCTTTTTCACACTTTAGGTCAGGCCTTGAACGATTCCCTAGAGGTTGATACAGCTAAAAAGAAATTTAAAATCATAACATGGCCACATACAATAGGAAATGTACCAAAAAATGCAAAATATTGTGGAAAAATAAATTTATCATGTGGGAAAAAACCAAGCATGAGCTCTACCCCCTATCATTATGGCCAACACCTTGGTTCTTAAGGCCCCTATGAGTGGCCCTATCATCATTAAGGAACCCATGATTGTCCCAACCCCTAGTGGGCGATGAACTACCCTACCTCAAGGGGGTAATCATTGCTATATCTTACATATCATTCTCTCATCGCCTCGAGCCTCAAGTAGTAAAATGAATAAAAATCAATTAAATAAAAAGGCTTATGAAGAAGGGTGGAAAAAAAAAGGTCAAGGTAATTCATGTACCATGATTGCTCCCTCCTGCATTCATACACCCAAGGTGTGGGCTTCCTCCATCATAGCTACCCTTGTACCATGGAATGTGGCGTGGATCCCTCCCTTTGCCCACACTTTGTTCCATCATTTTTTCACAAGACACCTGCCATTCGATGGATGTACCATTGACTTTTCATTCCATTAGAGGTTGAAATCACCTAATAGGGTCCTTTATTAACCTCTCTTATCGAACAAGGTAACACCTATACATGTTCGAAGCCCATTTGGAAGGGCATGCCACTATTAAGTGTCCATCTTTGTCCTTGATTAACAAGCTTATTTACTCGATTGCACTGATGAATTATTGTACTGGAAGGTGAGGAGACGCATTGATGAAGCATTGACTCCATTAGTCTGTAATGAAAACACAATTTATGTTTTTCTTCTGGTAGGATTCATTAGGAACTGATGACCTTTTAACAACACCTTCCAAAGGATGGCTCGTTCAAGATGCAGAGCAACAAGGTTTTGTTTTGGAGAAACAGAATCATTATGGGAATGTACATGTAGTGGAAATTTTATACAAGATTGCAGATGGGTTTTCATCTTGGACTTAGTCTCCCTATATGGGAACCTAGCCCTCTAGAGGGTCATAATGGCACTTGTAGGGTGAACTTTGAGAGATATGGCCCTCCAGACATGCAAAGCAATGATTGCCACGCCATGGGCTTCTTCAACACCACCACATTGCTTGTTCATGCACTAGTATACATAAAAGATGATGCACTTGGACCACATTTCCCAATTGTAATGACCTATTTCGACCTAAAAGGGACATAAGGATATTAGCATGCATACGCAGCTTGCATATGATAGCTATATATGCAAGCATCGCATGGAATGTGTTAGTATATATATTAACAATTGTGAAAGTCCAATTATTGAAATACGAAATAAGATGCAAAATAATTGGTAACTATAACATTATATTAACTAATATAGAAATTATAACATGTTATTGTTAATAATTAAAGCATAAGATAAAATTTTACATTTTTGGAATTAAGAAAATAAGATTGTGTTAAAAAGGGGCCAATGAATATAATTAAAAGACATATATGATATAGCATAAGATTAAATAACAAAATATAAACTAAATTATGACAAGTTAAATTAAAGTATAAACTTAGATAAAACTATGAATAAAAATTAAAATAAAATAGTTATAAATATGAATCTAAAGGTACATTATGAAGGGATTTTGCGAACGCATTTGGAGTGTCATGGGAGGAAGATGACAGAGTTTCTCCTCCACGTGCTAAAGGAAAACAGAGACAACAAACCCAAAAAAGGATGAAGATGGTTGGGTAGAAGGTATAAGGAGAAGGGAATGGACAAAGAGCAGAAAGAAAAATTTGGGTGGAGAAATTGAACAGAGTAGAGGGAATTCTGATAGTAATACTGAGATAGAGTCTTGTTTGTTCTTGGAATTCTTGGCACGGAGGTCTAGAAGATCACCTTTTGGGTTTGGGGACCATACAGGTAGACCTCAGATAGGCTGGGAGGTAAGGTCGGTTTGGGTGACTACAGTATCAGGAAATTCTACAAATGATTACCAGGTATTCTACAAAAATTATCTTTGAAATTCCAGTTCTAAATGTTAAAATTAGGGTTTTTATACTGTCTGGTTAATTTGTCTGGTTAAATTGCCGAATTTGGGCATCACACCAACTACTACACATTGCACCCAACACTTGGCAGGTGAACCAGGGCCCAAAGGAGGTTTTTTCCTACCCTTGAAGACATGGGAGGGCATGTGTCATCTTCTAGCCCTAATTGACGAAGCATTGACTTGATCTTGAGCCATTTGGAAACCCATGAGACCCACCTGGAGCTGACAAGGCCCAACTTGGGGTTTGGAGATGTTTTGTAGAATTTAGAGGGCATCCCCCTCTTATCCATTATTTTTTGGGCCCTCATTCTCATTTTTGGCACACGAAGCCTCAACGTTGCCCTTTTGGGCCTCCACGTCATCCTAGCGTAGCCTTAAGAAGGCTTATTCGACTTATTTTATGAGCTATCATGGTTGGCTTGTAACCATGAGTGGGTTACTAGAAATTTTAGGCATTGGAGGGACTTCTTATTTTAATTTTTGAACTCTTAAATCATGTATAAATAGAGGAGGCCTAGCCACATTGGCCCAGAGGAGGTTTTGTCTTACCCTTGAAGACATGGGAGGGCATGTGTCATCTTCTAGCCCTCATTGATGAAGCATTAACTTGATCTTCAGCAATTTGGAAACCCATGAGACCCACTTGGAGCCGAGTTTTGGGGTTTGGAGATATTTTGTTGCATTTAGAGGGCACCACCCTCTTATCCATTATTTTTGAGGCCCTCACTCTCATTTTTGGCACACGAAGCCTCAACGTTGCCCTTCTAGGCCTCCATGTCATCCTAGCGTAACCCTAAGAAGGCTTATTCAACTTATTTTATGAGATATCATGGTTGGCTCATAACCATGAGTGGATTACTAGAAACTTTAGGCATTGGAGGGGATTCTTATTTTAATTTTTAAACTCTTAGTTCATGTATAAATAGAGGAGGCCTAGGCACACTCTCATCATCACACTTTGGATGTCCAATCTCTCTCTAAAAGAATTTGGACCTGCAATTAGAGGACGAAATTGGATGTTATTTATGAATTATGATGCTTGGATAATTTCGTTATCATTCTTGGAGCTTCTCTTTGGAAATTTTGTGGATGTATATATTCTTCTTTGTCTTGTAAGTGTTATTTTGATGCTATATTTCTGATTTGGTGAATGTCTAATGCATGGAATATTTTCTTATTGTGATTAATGTTCCCTAATTAATGTGAATTGTTTAAAGCATTGAAAACTATTGGAAATTTCGCATGTGTTACTCATTGGACAATGAATGAATGAATGTTCCTAGTGATTGATTATATTTTCATCCTTGAAACTCCACAAGTTTCATCTAAGTATAAAAATTTAGAAGTCGTTTTGTTGTTTCTTCCATCAAGGGTAGCGAAATTCCTTCTAGGTCTCCTTGAAGAGAAAGTTACCACTCCTTGGTTTATCTCGACTCCATTTCTCCCAATAGGCAAGCACTGGGTCCTAGATCTTTGGTGATCACATTAAAATTGAGAAATAATTCTTCTTTCACCTTCCCTTCACCTATTTTCTCATCCCCTTAAGGATAAGGAAGCCTCCTTAGGGCTTGGTGTGAATTACATTAGGAAAGAGATTTTGCAAAACTGTTTGGATAGTATTTTGTATTGGTGTTTCCTCTAGCTCTCCCACTGATTTGAGGTAATTCACACAGTGAAATCGCAATATAATTGATGCCCTGGGCATCACACCAAGTGGGAACCCTATGTGTTATCCTTCAACTTGGGAATTCTTGAAGGCTTGAGCTTTACTACTTCTAAAGTATATCAAACATAGCTTTTTCTCTTGTCTACATGGGCCTTGGATGAACTTCTATCTTGTCAAATATCACAACCCTAGGTTTTCTTTAGTCCTCCTTTAAAGGGGTTTTTCTTGGAAAGTCTTCCTAGAGTGTCCCAAATTTTGCACTTTCATCGAACCTTTCCATTGAATGAGCCACCTTGCCTCACTTCAAACCTTCCTAGAAACATCTATCTCAAGTGAAAAACACTGGGACTCCTCCCATGAGTGAAAATAGGGGAAGAGAAGGGGACATATGTTGTGGTGATATAAGGCCTCTGTCCCAGGGTGTTGTTGTGTCTGTTACCCACCATCAGTGGGTAAGCCCTATAGGAGAAACTTTTTCTTATATTTGTCTTCAACAGGAAACGAACAGCCCCTTGCAGCCACCAGATAGCTGGACGTGCCACCATTCTCCGCTACTTAAGTCATCCATTGTGTGTATGTTCCCATTTGTATGATTGAATGTCTAAAGGTGGGACTTCCAACCCCAAAGGTATTAATTTTCATTATGTAATTGGGTGTTTATGCTTGCTTTTCTCGGGCACATTTGAACATGGATTAGTGCGAGGATTCAGTAGAAAGAATAGGCTTGGATTGTATTCTTGTTCCCTTGTCTCAACTTGGTTGTTAATCTTGTATTTTAGTCCCATGGGATCTCCTCTATTGGCTACTAGCTTTAGGTGTGGCACTACATGGGAAACCCTAAATTTGGTTGTGTGGTCCTGCTTCCTAACACCATATATCTCACTCCCCTTTGCTCATTATTGTAGAAATTATATGCACTAAGCATGCATATTCCCAAGATCCACCTGATCTCACACTATTTAAATTTATGCAAGATACTGTATCTATTCCATTTGTTAATCTTTTGTAGAAAAATTAATTGCACACACATGTGAAGCATAAACAAAAATATTCAATTGCACATAACATAGTTTTTAACCGAGAAAGGCTGAAGCTGAAAACCCCAACTATATATTATGTAACATGGAGATCATATGACAATATCATACAAACATACAAAGCTTATCACAAGCCCTCAGTATAGTACAATCGTCATACACTAATCAGGCCTGATCTTGCAAATCCATGCACCGATCTATGCCACCTGCTAGCCTGCCTCCACTGTGCAATCTCTGCAGAAGAATAGCTCTGAATGAATTCAAATTACTCTTGGATTGACCATGTAATCCTCATTGGCATCTCCAAAGCGTGTTTGATGCAATCAATGCATCACTAATAGTCACAACATATATTCTATCTTGCACTTTCACCTATCTCTCCACTGGTCTCCACTGAAACTGCCATGCACTGTAGTTAACTGTTGTATTGTTCAGTTGATTAATGAGTTATTATTTGTGAATTAATTAACAAATTAATTCACTCCACTCTCACTAGTGTATCAATCGGTTAGACTAGATACAACTAGCTCAACTAAGTCTAAGCAGGTTAAGCTGAATACAACTCCATAACTACTTCTTCAAGCTGTGTCATAACTCTGGCCTTGAAGTCCTAGCTGAGTCCTCCATGCAATAGCTCCAGTAAAACCTTAGGAATAGCGTAATTCCTTCTGTCAGCTGTTGTGCCACATCTGTGCACTGAACTGAAGTGCTCCAAGAGAATAAGTTTATGTTTAGAGTCTGATTATTATTAAGAGCTAATAATAATCGACATGCATATATTTTTGGATTGGCGATCTATAAATAAAATTCGCCCAATATTATAAAAATATAATTTCATCTATTTTTCCAACTTGATCGACCATCCACAAATAGCATCCTGCAACTTCTAAAATATGATCGACATGTCTAAAAATAGACTTGCGCCAAAAATAGCCTGTGAGCCCACTTAGTGAAGGCAACTCTTTTCACTAAGCTCATCATCTTGTTGAATCTCAACACTCCCTCTCAAAAAGATAGGGATTATCCTTCACCCCGATCCTGCCTCTATGGTATTCAAATTTTCTCCTGGTGAGCGCCTTCGTCAGAATATCTGCATCCTGATCCTCCGTAGGAATGTACTGAAGCAACATGATCTTCCGCTGCACACAATCTCTGATATGATGATACCGGATATCAATATTTTTAGATCTATCATGAAACACAGGATTAACCGAGAGTTTAATGCAACTCTGATTATCACAATGAATCACCGTGGGATCTAAATGTGAACCGAACAAACCAACCAGAATCTTCCTCATCCAGATAGCCTCACATGCAGCTAAACTTGCTGCCATGTATTCTGCTTCCGCTGAATTGAGTGCCACAGATCTTTGTTTCCTGCTGTACCAAGAAACTGTCGTAGATCCGATACTGAAAATCCCTCCTAATGTGATCTTTTTGTCTATTGGGCTTCCTGCCCAATCTGCATCTGTGAAGCCATACAACTTCACCTCATCCGTCTGTCTGTACCATAAACCATACTCAGATGTGCCCCTGAGATATCTTGGGACATGCTTGCCTGCCTTCCAAAAGAGATTGGTAGGTTTAACCATCGCTTGTGAAAGCTGGTTCACCGCATAGCATATGTTCGGTCTTGTATTTACTAAATACATGAGCGAACCCACCAACTGTCAATAAACAGTGGCATCCACTACCTCTGTCGATGTAGCATCATCTTTCTTCCAATTTCCTGGAAGAGGAGTGTCGATAGGCTTGCAGCCTTGCATGTGAAACTTCTCCAGTATCTCCCAGGCATACTTGCCTTGAGACACAAACATTTCACCTTCTCGCTGCCATATTTCCAATCCAAGGAAATAATGAAGGAGGCCTAAATCCTTCATCTCAAACTCCTTTGCAAGATCAGCCTTGCATGAGTGTATCAACTGCTCATCACCTATTAGTATCAAATCATCAACATAAAGTACAATGATCAAAAGCTTACCCTAAACCACAATCTGGTACAGGTTTGCATCCGCCTCATTCTTGGTGAAGCCAAGTCCAGTGAAATAGCTATCAATCCGAGTGTACCAAGCACGGGGTGCTTGTTTCAGCCCATACAGTGCTCTTTTGAGCCTGAACACATGCGACTCGATGCTGAAGATCTCAAATCCTTCAGGCTGCTCAATGTACACCTCTTCCTCAATGATCCCATTAAGGAACATAGTATTCACATCCATCCCAATGAATGTGTGACCCATCTACGATGAGAGAGCAAGGATGGTCATTATGAAAGAATGCAGTGCGATAGGTGCAAAGGTTTCTTCATAGTCAATCCCCTCAATACGTGAGAACAGCTGAATTAGAGGATTCTCCTATACCACCTACTAAAACCCACTTAGAAAACAAAGAAACTTTCTCTCATCCTTGCTTGGTAGAAGAACTAGAGGACTATAAGGACTCTAAAGAAACTATCATGGCAGAGGAAGTAATAAATAGAGGTGGAGGTAGAGGAGGAGGAGATAATGAAGATAACAATGGTGAAGGAAATATAGAAATAGGGACAATGTTCTTGGATTCCCTATAGTTGATGAGGAAACTCATGCAACAATGAAAAATATCTCACCATCTGTTCTTCCTAACTTTTATGGATTACGAAGTGAGGATCCTGAAACATTTCTGTTTGAGTTTGAAGTAGTGTGCCAAACTTATGACTATATGGAAGATTCTCAAAAACTCAAACTGTTTCCTTCAACATTGAAGGGATCTGCTTTGAAATGGTTCATGGGATTAGCCACTCAATCTATCGGGACTTGGAATGATATGAAACAAACATTTTTGGATAGATACTTGGACTATTGTATGCCCACCAATCACAAGGATGAGGTATTCAAAATGATGCAAAAAGAAGATGAAAATTTGGAAGACCTAATTGAAAGATTTCAATACAACTTGAAAAGAGCAAAGATGAGCAACTTAGATAACGAAACCTTGAAAGCCCTCCTATTAAAAGCCATTAGAGATGAATGGATAGACATTTTAAACATGATGGGGAAAGGAGACATTTCTCAACTTCCATTTCATGATATAACAGAACTATGTATCCAATTCTCAAGGGGAAAATCTAAAACTGGAAAAGGGCCTAGGGATTCTTCTCTTATTAGGGCTAACAAATCTGCAACTGGATCAGTAAGTAGGGCAGAGATTGGTAATATGCTTGATGAGTTTAAAACCGATATCTTAGGGAGTCTTAGTGAACAACTAGACACCCTTAAAATCCAAAACAAGCAGAAAGCAGAAACAGATGCTTTAGCCATCTTTTGTCTGAAATGTAGAAAGAAACATGCTTTAAGGGAATGTCCCTTGGATGCAAAAGTTGTAGAAACATGTATGATTTGCTCAGAGAATCATGAGATCAAGGATTGTCCTTCAATTCCTGGACTCAAAGATGTTTTTCAAGAAGATCCAAATTCAGTAGAATCTCTCTGTTTTGTCGCAAGGAGACCTTGGCAGGGACAACAATCTCAAGGGTTTAATAACCCTATGAATCTTCAAACCCAACCAAATTGGAATCCTTGGCAACAACCTTGGCCCCAACATCAAAATTCATATCAGCCATGGGTACAAGGGATGCAAAATCCTTATGGGAGATTTTCTCAATTTTATCAATATCCTCCATCTTTTCAAATCAACAAGCTCCACAACTTCCAAACCCAAATCCACAAATTTCATTGCCATTTCCACAACAACAACCTTCTCAACAAAATACAAATCCTCAACTCATGCTCCCATACCAACAGAAGACAAATCAACTTCCAGCTCAACCATTGCCAAATCCTAACAATAAGAATCCTCAAACTACTTATATGGTAGAAGGACAACAATTTCCTACCTATATGATTGTTCCTCTCAACGATGTACAACTCGGATCTGGTAGAGTTTTAGAAAAACCTTCTATAGACATTCAAGAGCAAGATACCTCTGAAGAGGACTCTCTTCAAGTCAATAAGGGTTTTGAGGAAGAATCTCTTCAAAATTCAAAAATTCAAAAAGAAAAAGAAAAGCTAACATCCACAACTCCTATAGTTGAGAAACCTGTATCTTCATCTACACCTCCTTTTCCGGAAAGACTACAAATTGATAAGGGGGTGGAAAAACAAATCTTGTTGCCTAACTATGACTTTCTATATGAATTGAAGAATGTTTGTATCAAGATTCCATTGCTACAAGCCATTCGAGAAATTCCTATTCTAGCAAAAACCATAAAGGAGTTGAGTTTCAAAAGACCAGGAAGGAAGCTAAAGGACACAAGAAGAATCCACCTGGTAGGAAATATTGCAGACATTATGATGGGAAAAATTACCATGCAGAAGTATGTAGATCTAGGAAGTCCAATTGTCAAGACACATATAAATGGGATAGAAATTCCAAACACATTGATTGATTTAGGGGCTGCTATCAACATTATGAGTAGACAGACTATGGAACAGTTAAAACTTCCTAACCTTCTTTTTACACCTACTTTATTGCAACTTGCAGATCGATCGGTTATTAAACCAGATGGTGTATTAGAAGATATTTCAGTCTCCTTAGATTCTTGGGAATATCCATTAGACTTTATGATTTTGACTCCCAAAAGTAATCTAGGAGGACATCCAATTATCTTAGGAAGACCTTGGCTGGCCACAGCTGATGCTTTTATTAGTTGTAGATCTGGAGACATGTACATTTCTAATGGTAATTCGACAAAGAAATTCAATTTGTATCCTCCAGCAAGAGCAATCACCGAAATAGGAGACAATGAATGGGTCGATGATGAGAACACTATACAACCTGTCTTTACCATTTCTGAAATTAGTGAGGATAGTCAAATTCTGAACACATTAGAAAATTTTGAGATAACTTGAGAATATGACCCCACACAATTTCAGTTGGAATCTGACATAGAATATTTATCATCAAGACAAATGTCTCTCTACTCTATGGAAGAGTTTGGTAATTCTGCTTTTGAGATTTTTCCAAAAAAGACATTGAATATTAATAAACATCTGGAGAAGTCACAACAAGAAGAACTAACCAGAATCTTGCAAAAACATTCTACTGCATTTGCATGGGAGTATACTGACATGAAGGGTATTGATCCTAAGACTTGCATCCATCATATCTATATTGAGGAAAATAGTAGACCAATCAGACAACCTCAAAGAAGGATGAATCCAAATCTTAGGGAGATAGTGAAAGAAGAGCTCCAAAAACTTCTCAATGTAAACTTCATTTATCCAATTTGAGATAGCCGATGGGTTTCTCCTTTGGTTATAGTACCTAAAAAGAATGGTAAATGGAGAGTATGCATTGATTACAGGGAGTTGAACAAAGCAACTTTGAAGGATCACTTTCCTTTGCCTTTTATTGATCGGGTATTAGATACATTAGCAGGTAAAAAGTACTTTTCATTTTTGGATGGTTTTAGTGGCTATAATCAAATTCAGGTAGCACCTGAAGATCAAGATAAGACCACATTTACTTTTCCATGGGGAACTTTTGCCTATTGAGTGCTTCCTTTTGGGTTATGTAATGCACCTGCAACATTCCAAAGAGCGGTACTAGGAATTTTTTCTGATCTAATCCATGATTGTGTAGAGGTTTATATGGATGATTTGACAGTTTATGGTAATTCATTTGAAGAGGCATTAGAAAATTTGGAAAAAGTTCTTATAAGATGTAAAGAAACAAACCTTTCATTAAGCCATGAAAAATGCTTTATGATGTTTATTGAAGGGATTTTTTTAGGACATCATATTTCAGGAGATGGAATTAAGGTTGATAGATCAAAGTTGAAGTCATCTCCAAGTTGCCTATTCCAAATTGTCAAAGAGATGTTAGAAGTTTTCTAGGATTTACTGGTTACTATAGAAGATTTATAGAAAACTTCACTAAAATAACATCTCCACTCTTCAAATTGCTTACAAAAGATTGTGAATTCAAATGGGATCCTGATTGTCAATCAGCTTTTGAAACTTTGAAAACAAGAATATCTGAAGCACTTATCTTGAGAGGACCAAATTGGAAACTCCCTTTCCATATTTCTACGGATGCTTCAGATACAGCTCTAGGAGCTGTGTTGGGTCAAAAATATTTAATTCCTTATGCCATTTATTACACCAGTAAAAATTTGACTCCCACAGAGTTGAACTATACTGTGACTGAAAAAGAGTTTTTAGTTGTTGTTCATGCAATTAATAAGTTTAGACATTACATAACAGACTATGAAACTTTTATTCATACTGACCATTCTGCAATTAGATATTTAATGAACAAACCTGTTACTAATGGCAGAGTGACAAGATGGCTCTTACTTTTGCAAGAATTCAATATTATTGTGTTGGATAGACCGGGAAAACAAAATACAGTAGCTGATTTCTTGTCTAGGATTCAGAATACTAAAGAAGATTCTCCTGTAGAGGATAAGTTTCCTGATGAATACTTGTTTGCAGTAACTACTAAAACTCCTTGGTATGCAAATATTGCTAACTATTTGGTTACGGGGAAACTACCTTCACATTTATTTCCAAGTGAAAAATGAAAAATTATTCAGGAGAGTTCAAAATTTTCATGGATTTCTAACGAATTGTTTAAAACAGGGCCAGATCTTGTGATCGGAAGATGTGTCAGGGAAGATGAAATGCCTGATATTCTTAAGGCATGTCATGATGAACCATGCGGCGGACACTTTGCGGACAAAAGGACGGCCTATAAAATCCTTTCCTTGGGATATTATTGGCCTTCTCTCTTCAAAGATGCAAAACAATATGTCAAAACGTGTGATAGCTGCCAAAGAGTAGGGAAACCTACCCTTTCAAATGAAATGCCATTGCAAACACAGGTACTCATTGAACCCTTTGAAAAATGGGCTTTAGATTTCATTGGACCTATTAATCCACCATCTAAGCAAAAGAAGTATATATTGGTTTGTACCGATTATGTTACTAAATGGGTAGAAGCCAAAGCATTAGTATCTGCTACTGAAAATTCAGTTGTTCATTTTCTTTATGAGGATATTTTTACTCGCTTTGGTGTTCCAAGAGAAATTGTGACAGATCAGGGGAGCCAATTCACATCAAATTTGGTGGAGAAGTTGATGGAAGAATACAAAATAAAGCACAGAAGATCTACTCCTTACCATCCACAAGCAAATGGTCAAGTGGAGTCTACAAACAAAGTTCTTGAAAGTATCATCACCAAAACTGTTCATCTACATAGAAGAGATTGGGCAGAAAGGCTTCCTGAAGCCTTGTGGGCCTACAGAACTACATGGAGAAATACAACCGGACATTCTCCCTATGAACTTGTTTATGGGAAAGAAGTCTTGCTCCCCATTGAGTTCCAAGTCAAGACCTTCAAGATAGCAGTTCAGTTGGGGATGGACTTATCAGAAGCCCAAAAGCATAGAATGGAGCAGTTGAATGAGCTAGATGAGATCGGACAAGAAGCAATTCTAAGAACTGATCTAGTTCAATATCAAAGAACTAAATGGCATGACAAATATATCAAAGAGAAGAAGTTTCAAGAAGGAGATTGGGCATTGTTATTTGACTCCAAGTTTAAAGATTTTCAAGGGAAATTTCGGACTCATTGGCTTGGGCCATATGAGATTGACAAGATCTTTAACAATGGAGCTGTAAGAATCAAGACCATTGATGAGTTTCAAACTCCTCTTATAGTGAATGGCCATAGATTGAAAGTTTATCAGAAGCCACTCTCTAAAGAGGATTTTGTCAAGTTGTTTCAAGAAAGTTCTGCAATCAGGCTGGTACAGAAGAATCCTTCTTCTCTACCAAGCTAGCTTTTTTTTTTCAAGTTTAAAAAAAAAAAAAAAAAAAGAAAAAAAAAAAGAAAAAAAGAAGAAAAAATGGTATAAGCCTGAAAACCAATCATTGATTGGCAGTCTTATACAGAAAATATGGGGTGAAAATCAGGGACACCTCACACTCTATATTTTCCAAAAAAAAAAAATCTGTCTTTCATTTCATTTCATCTCACCACCCACTCCATTTCATTCCACTTCATTTCATTTCATTTCATTTCATTTCACTTCATTCCACTTCATTCCATCCATTCCATCAATAAAAATATTTTTATGACCATTTCCACCTGGTCATTTGTCACTTGTTCATTTTTATTTCAGCCAAGTAATAGCTGTGTCAGTTTCCGCAGCTGACATCTGTTTCCGCAGCTGACTCCAGTTTCCGCAGCCAGAAGCAGATTCCGCAGCTGCTACTACTCTGTTTTCAAAAAGAATGTACAATTAGTTGTTATTTTCATAAATTATGAAATAAAATGCAGGAGAGGATCAATGGAACATTCAAGACACTAATGAAGATCAATCAGTTGAAGACCAAGGGAAAAAGCAAGGATTCCAAAGGTATGAATAAATTTTATTTCAAATAGTATTGAAAAACACATTTTTATGTAATTTTAAACCATGAGCTCTACCCATAACGCGCAATGATTATATTGACAGTCCCGTAACCTTCCACGATCTCTATGTTATCCTCTTGCATTTATTCACCAACGGTTTCATCATTGAAATTCCGACTCTCACTCATGTTCAAATATTCCACCGTAGATAATGATACGTATTTGATTTGACAAAGGACTCTTACAAGCCGCATAACTTCATAATCATTGATTGAAACGTGTTTATATTTATTACACAGCCACCAAAATTCAAAATGCGGCCGAATGCATTATACTTTGTTAACCTCTTTGTCGTGTCTCTGTCGTGTTTACAAAAACCCCACGCTACTCATTCTCACTCCCTGTTTCACTCCATTCCGTTCCTTTTGCTCACTCTCATTCCCGTATATCCACCCACAGTCTTATGCTCATTTCCGTTTTGTGATAACATCCCCACAGTATTGTGCTAGATTCTGTGTATTCCATCGTTCCATTTCCACTTAAACCCTCACAGAGGCAAGCCTGTGAAGCACAGAGAAGTAAAATGGAAAAATTATTAAGGGCAGAGCCGGAAGGACCGAAGTTTATAGAGGGATTTCCACAAGCAAAAGAGATGTTGAGGAAAGCTAAATGGCTGCGTTTTATTCAGAAATTTAGGGGTTACCACAGAGAAGTTACCAAAGCGTTTGCAAGATCATTTGATGGCTCGAAAGCAGAAGTGGGAGACCTCAAGTTTTTGGTTAATGAAGCATCAATAGCAGCAGCCACAGAGCTTCTTCAGGAAGGAGAACGTTGGTTCAAAAACAAAAGTATCAGTGATGAGGCATGGAGAACAATCCTCCGAAATCAAGGTATGGATATCATTGTTTTCAAAAGAGGAATCCCTGTGCATGCAATAAAAGATGAATGGGCCACTTTACTACTCATTGTTCAGAAATTTATCACATGTGAAGGCCGTTTTGGCTCTATGTACATGTATCATACTAGGCTATTGATGAATTTTCTTGAAAACCAAACTCTCAATCTTCCTTATTTCCTATTCAATAGCTTGAAGAAAATGGCTGTGACTATGCAAAAACACCTAGGAGATGTAGAGCCTCATTTATATCACCATGGGCTTATAAAAATTCTGATTGAAAAGGAGCTAAAGGAAAGAAAAGATACATGGGAACAATTCCTAGTTAGAAACTTCTTTGAAGAACCTCAGGAAATTCCTGAAGGTAGTTCAATTAGAAGAAGTAGAAGAAAGAAAATAAATGTTGAAATCCAAGTTGCTCCTACACAGGAAATTCCCGCAGCTATCACAGCAAAAAGAAGTAGAAGGAAAAGAATAGTAGATGAAATCCAAGATACTTCTACTACTATTATGAAGAAAACTGATAGGGAAGAAAGATTGGTAAAAAGGAAGAAGAAGGAAATTAAAGCTAAGAAGCCAACAATACCAAAAGGGAAAGAAATTATTGAGGCTGTCCATAAAACTTCTTCTGAAGAAGAAGAAGATCACCAAATTCTATCTGAAAGATTAATTTTTCTTCAAAAACAGTCATCTCTATCCAAGAAGGAAAAAACAGGAAAACAAGAACAAAAGGGTAGTGTACCACAGCATGTGAGGAGAAGCAGCAGGCTTAAGGGAAAACTGAGAAAAACACAAATTAAAGGTCCTGATTTCATTGATTTGGGTGAGGAGACATCTGAAAAGTCTCCAACTGACCATAGTCCATTTCAGTCAGTTAGTGAACCTGACTCCTTTCACTCCCAATCAGACAATGAGCGTACTCCATCTTATTCTCAACAAAATATTGATGTAAGTTCTCCTCGGCCAGATTTTGAACATAATTCTCCCTTGCAACACTTTGGGGACAGCCCAATGAAAAAGACACTGGAAGTAGACCCCAAACAGCAGGAGGTATATGACTATATAGAATCCTTGGAGAAGGCAGCCACAGGCCCAAGTACCTCTTCTATTCAGCCTCATACATTACAGGATGATTTGGTTCAGTCATTAAAACAGGAGATTTTTGAGCTTGAGCTTTTGAATCGGCATATCAAAAATGAAAATGAAACACTCAAAGAGCAAGGCAAACTGGACAAGATTATCCATGACAATGCTATGTTACATTTGGGTATTTGGCAAAAGAAGAATAAGAAGCTAAAAAGGAAATGCCAAAAATTGAGCAGAGCACTTGTGAATATCAAATTCAGGTGCTTAATGAAGAAACCCAGAATGATAGCAGTACCAAAGAAGAAGAGAAGGGGGTTAGATGTGCTGGCTGAAGTATCAAGGCACATGAATTGAACAAAGAGTATCAAAATTTTGGTTGCATGAGGACATGCAACACCTTCACAGTGGGGGTATGTTGAGTCCCGAATTTGCCTCCTTTCCATACACTTTTCCATATCTTTTTCACTCACCTAAACCTCCAAAATTGTCAATATCATGTGCAAAAGGGTATCTAACATGGTTTTTAATTATGTTTTTTTGTTTTCTATTTGATTTAGATTTTGTTCATACAGCTGCGGAAACTTGTCACTTTCCGCAGCTGCTGCAACTTTCCGCAGCTATTTTGTGGAAATCTATGTTACAGGTGTCTACGAAGGAAACGAGCCACATGGGCATGCTAGGAATGACGAGGACATGGTTCGTGTCCTATTGGTTCAAGTAAATTCGTCAAAGAAAGCCGCGGTCAAAGCCATCCACGTGGAAGTCAACTATGGAGTTCTATGTCGGCTGGACTCTGTTTCGTGGCATATAAACATCCATACAGCCGTTTCTAAGCTTACGGAGGTTAATTGACATCTGTGCAAAGTTATGGAGTTGAATTCAAGCACCCACCTTCCATAGATCCGTTTTCCAACATGGCCATACTCCTATATCCGTGGCCTTAGTGGTCTACGTGCTGGCTGCTATCATAAACTTCAGGAGACAGTTACAGTTTATTGCTTTATATAAAGCGTTTGCATACGCACGTAGAGTTAGTTGTTGAGTTGTTAGTTGATAGTTGATGTGCGTACTCTGTTATGTTAGCTTTGTAGTGATTACGTTGCCTTGAGCCGTAATACTACCAGTCTGTAATGAACTGCTTTTTAATGTGAGAAAACTCTGTTTTATAACTTAATTCGTGTTTGAGGATCGTACCAGAGCTGTGTAGAGGGCCCCTGCTCAGCCGAGGTTCTGTGTATTAATGTATATATATTTCACTTCATTTCTTTAAAAGTCATTGTATCATAATCCATTACATGTTCATATTTCATAGTTGTTTCATTTCTGTTCATACATTTCTATAATTTCCATTGCATTCTTGTCTTTCATGTTTTTATGATTGTTAAATCACTGATCAGTTTTCTTGTGCGGGTTTTAGGTAGACAGCCCGGGCATTTTCATAGTATTTTGGCTAATGATATGAGACTAACATTATTCTGCTGCTAGTTTCCTTTTCATAGCATTTGTTTAACTTCAGTCTTGCTTTGTACATTTCAGTTTTGTTTATCTGATTCAGTAGTTAAATTTAAATATATTAAGCTACTCATAGTGTCTTCGGTTACCTCCGAAAGCCACAGCTGGACTGATGGTGAGGGGCTGCATGATGAAATGTGTAGTTTAGTATTAGTTTCATTTCTGCAAAATTAGAT
>CM076570.1:991541283-991652671 GCA_034641835.2 Pinus albicaulis | reverse complement strand
TTTTACTGTCTTCACATGTACGTATATCTCTCTTTTTACTTTTTCTTTTTTTCTTTTAATTTTATTAATATATATATATATATATTATATTTCTCCCTTCTTTTTTAATTCTGGGTGATCACACAGATCCCTAAGAGCGATGGCTCCGATACCAATGGAGTGTAAAAACTCTGGTAAAACTGATAAATATATATTATTAATGATGAAAAGATAAGAGATGCTTACAATGAGGGATCGCCTGGGCTTAAATACAGCCTCAAGGTGTCCCTTGGTGAAGAGGCATGATCTTTGATCATGCCCTTTCAGTTAATAACCTAAGATAACTAAATCTAATTAATAAATAATAAAATATACATAACAGTACATTTCATTGTTAACTGAAGACTTTATAAGAGCTAATGCCTTGGCATTTTTGACTTCCCATTTTGCAAGTAAAGTTGCATCTGTTGGTTTATTAGGCTTAATGTTGCCATCACATATTTCATGCCACAATTCATTATATGTGAGGGTGCTTTCAATTAGACGTTTCCATGTTTTATAAGATGTCACCCCTTCGAGCTTATCAGAATCAGAGAATAGATTAATTAGCTTCGACATTGTAGTGTTGAAGCAGTGCACCAAAATAATCAAGCACAAGAAAAAATGAGCAACTCGTCACACGAAACACGCCACGCAAAAAATGACACACACCACGCAAAGAGAAAACGATCTATCGGGGCTTGGCCTTGACCCTCTTATAGTCGTTGAAAAAGGAGAAAAATGACTAAGCTTTGCACTTGGCTCTAGTCAATTTCTCGTTGGGTGTTTACAATGAAATCTTTTCAAAATTTGACCGCTTGACAATGCCCTTACAAATTTCCTTTAAAAAAAAATCTACCCCCCCTCAAAGTAAAAAATTACTTTGAGTTACAAATAATGGCCCTTATTTCTCCAAAATAAAAATTACAAATAATATCTACTTATTACTCCAAAAATTGCAGAATTTTATGCGCCAAACATTTACAAATAACCCCTCACACCTTCTTTTTCCAAAAATATTACAAATGACATCTCCTTATTGCTTGACAAATTTACAAATTTTATAAAATAATCACCCCCAAAAAAAATATCCCACTTACATTACAAACATTGTAAAAATAATACTTTTCTCCCAAAAATGACTGAAGTTGCTGTCCCAATCATTTACAAAATGATCCTTGGCTCTTTGCTTCTCTTTCTGAGCACTGCCTCTTGTCCTCCGTTCTCACCTCCTCTACCTTTTTGAATGCTTAGAGGGCCATGGATGAGGAATACGATGTGATATTGCAAGCACCGAAGGTTTTGTTTCTGTAAGGAAAGTGAAATTATGATTTAAAATCTCCTACAATGCAACAATTCGAAGGCCGTTGGTTTCAAACTGCCTACATGCTGCTCTCAGCCATGTGAAGGGCAATCCCTGCCAGGAGGTTTCACGTATTATTTTTTCTAGGGCTCTTGAAAATGCATGTGGGATCTCATCCAGACCTCTTGAAAACGCATATGGAAAATCTCCTTATATAGAATCCATTGGCCGATGCCACAGTCAATATCCTTTTGGCTGTGCTGCACTCTGAATTTATGAAACTAATTGAAAAAATTCCTGGAAATACCCTTTACTCCACTCATGACTGGTCTCTCCACTCGTGTTACAAAGAAGGATCTCAAAGAATAGGAGGGCCGAGGGTTCGATTTCAGCAGCGGCAACAATGGGTATCGATTTAATTTTTTTTGTTGATGAAAAACAGATGGCTCTGCGTCCCCCACATAGATGCTCGATGGATGCTACTCAGTCCATATGGCTCTGCAAACAAGATTGCGGTAGGAATCGTGCAGCTGGATGGAACAGTGCTTTCAAATCTACACTAATCTCAATGCTCGTTCGAGCTCTATTACAGTCTTAATCTCAATGCTCGTTTGAGCTCTGTTACAGTTTAGTTTGTTCATTAACCATAGGTTTGTGAATATTGTGTGAAAAACAAATCGAAGGAGAAGAAAACAGAAGCGGCAGCAATGGCCAAGTCTATGAGGTCAAAGAGGAAAAGGGGACTAAGAACTTGTAGCCCAGGAAGCTGCCCTTGCTGCTCCAAAACTGGAGATACCCAACATCAACAAATCTCAAATGGAAATAGAACTTGTTCGTATGCAGTCAAGATCCAGATCCCATAGTCTTGTCAGGCAACTGAGTAGAACCTCGAACCAGGATATCCTGTCAAGATGCAGAACTTTGAACGCAGAGCGTAGATGGGATAGAGAACGCTCAAGGAAAAACGCAGGAGTTGATTTGGGATGAGCATAGGGGCAGTAGAGCGTAGGGGCAGTAGGATTAGCGTAGGATTTCAAAAAATACAGAGTGTTTTCATCTCTATGTCCAGATTTTAAAATTGAGAATCAAATAACAATTAAATTTCTTTTCTCTGAAAAAATAAATTTGACAAATTTGCATACCAATTCAATTGATGAACAATTTAGTGGAGTTTTCCATAGGCTTATAGAGCTGGAATCTCCTTCTCCCGTTAGCTGTATTAGTGAAGCTCTGATACCACAATAATACAGAACTGTCCTCAGACATGTAATTTTATTGATAATGGAAAAAGAAATTACATAGGAATTGCAAGAGTTTACACACGTAAACTCCAACACTCTTGCAATTAGGAAAATAACCTATATATAAGCTACATGTCCTAACTTAATTTAGTTATGGACCACTTGATAAAACAACAAGTGTCCATTTACAATAAATAACCTTCTAACCAATCTACTAACTTTATTCCTATTTTAGAGCCTAAGATATGACACTATTCTAGAGTTGTTAATTTATGAACATGTTCTATGCCATTTCAGATTAGGGCACACAATACTGAAGGAGATAGAACATACTAATAGATCGATGGAAGACAAGCCAAAACAGAGATGATGAGTGGTGGCATTACGGCGATCAGCAGGATGCTTCTACCAGCAAAGTCTCCAACAGGTCATTCAGCCAAGTGTGTCACACATAACCACAGAACAACCCAAACAAAGAACACTCGATAAATACGCAACATCAAAAACGCAGCTCCAACACCATCAAGAGAGAAGGAATTTGTCCACACAATGTGTGTCAAATGAACTCCAAGTCTCTCCAATATATAGGCATCTTTGGGGGTGTGTGACACATCCTTTAAGACATTTAAGTCTATATTTTATTCCAGGCCAACCTAGCACATAAGTGAAATAAATTCAAAATACATGTTCTGCTCATCCGATCGAGATGATCTATCAATCTTACACCTCTCTGAAAGAGGAATCCAATAAAAATATCGGGATCATCCTCTGAGCAGCACAACCCGGAGTTTGGACCCGCTGTCCAATTTTAACACTCCCTCTCAACAGGGGAGAACTCCGTCCACTAGTGCAATCCGAAACATCGTGCGTCATCCCGCCGTAACTTGCTTTGCTGGCCTCTTTATTTCAGAACAGAAGTGGGTCAGTCACAAAGACATCATACTCGGCTGACAGATTCAGCCCAGAGGTCTGAAACCTCTATAGGACTCACAAAGAGTCTCATACAAACCCGAAGTTGGTCTATTTGACCCGAAGTCAGTAGGAGGTCCGAAACCTCACTAGACTTGATCCCAGATCAAGTGGTTGGACACGTGCCATCCTAGATAGAGAGTACGAAAATCTCTGATGCGTTCATCAGTCTTTGCTACTAGTCTCTAGCTTCCCACCTCATTGGCCAAATGAGAGGTACTTCCCATGAGTCTGAAACTCCATGGGTAGGATGCATACGGGGCACAGATCAGAGAGAGGTAAGCCATCTCAATATCATCACGGTGGGGTAGAAGCACACCAACTAGGTTCGGCAAGCCTGGCCATGTGGTTTCTTATAGCACCAAAGCTATCCCCAAAACCACCTTGGAGCTCCCAGAGCTCATCATCCAATAGGACCCTCAGAATATGGTCGTTCCATGGTTCCAAGATTCTCACGGAGGGTTAGGAACATGACCTTCCCCAAGGGCATTGTGAGAATATTCGCAATCTGCTCATCAGTTCCTATATGATCGAGCGTTACGGTGGCTCGCTGTACCATATCCCAGATAAAGTGGTACCAGCCATCAACATGCTTGGATCAATCGTGGAACCCGGGATTCTATGACAAATGAATCCCCCTCTGGTTATCACAAAGGATAACGGTGGCATCTAGCACATGCTCGAACATCTCACAGAAGAGCTTTCGCAACCAAGTGACTTCACAACGGGCCATACATGCTGCAATGTATTCGACCTCAACAGTGCTCAAGGCTACCGACTTCCGTTTCCTGCCCGAAACAGATCTACTTGTGAAGTGGCATCTAGATGTGCTCTTACGATCCACCACACTGCCAGCCCAATCGACATCAGTATATCCAAGAAGTGTCATGCTCCCGGTAGTGTATCTCAGCCCATGGTCTATCGTGTCATAGAGATATCTCAAGTGTTTCTTGACACCAACCCAGTGAATGTTATGATCAACCATGTGTTGACTCAAGGTGTTCACTGTACAACATACGTCCGGACGGGTGTTCACTAAGAACATAACGGCCCCTACGAGTTGACGATACTCAGTAGGATTTGCTAACATGGGCCCTAGCAGCGTTGCCACTCAACTTCTTAAAGTTGAGTTCCATCGGTGTCGACACAGACTTATAGTCCACCATACCAGAAGCTTCATAATGTATTTTCCTTGAGAATGGAAAATCTCGCCAGGTCTCTGCCAGACCTCCAGGCCTAGGAAGTAATGCATCAGTCCTAGGTCCTTCAGCTCGAATTCAGCAGCGAGCTCCCTCTTGCATTGATGAATGAGAGGGTCAGCATCTGTGAGGAAGAGGTCGTCCACATACAACACCAGAATGAGAGGCTTCTTTCTATCACCTTTTGAAGTAATTAGCATTACTACGAGTGAAGCCCAGCTTCATTAGGTAGCTATCTATCCTCTCGTACCAAGCTCTGGGTGCTTGCTTTAGCCTATAGAGGTCTTTCTTCAACCTGCAGACATGGGTGTCCCGATCCTGGACTTTGAACCCTAGAGGTTGCTCTACATACACCTCTTCCTTTATCGCATCATGCCAAAAAAAGCCGGTCTTTACATCCATCTGATGAAGATTCTGTCCTTGTGTAGCAGCAAGGGAAATAATAGATTATAGGTGCAATAATAATCAGTGCCTTCCTAGAGAGGTCTCAGGCAACACAATTTCCCATCAGGTCCATGCTTGATCTTATATCGCGGTGACAACAACTTTGTTTTGTGATCTAGGAACCATATCCTAAACATCATCCTCGCATCCTTCCAGGCTTGATGCCTTGTAGCTTCTTCAAATGATCCAGGCTCATATTGTACTTATGGCAGCTAGATACCCTTGGTATTTATATGGCTTCTTGGTTTTCCTTCGGAATTTCCCCCTCTGAAGCCATATGTCTCTGAGCCATGAAGATCTTCTTTCGTTTAGCAATGGTATCTGCTCAGGAGCATATATAGTTGTATTCTCCCTCTTAATGCTAGCTTCTCTCGAGAGAGAAGACATCTATTTTAAATGAGGTCATCCCAGACACCAACTTGGAAAGGGGACATAATCTCCCATAGTCAAAGCCATCCAATAGGCTTTGCTGATCATGGTTCAAGATTCCAACAACGTGACCGAAGGCTGCAAAAACTTCTCAGTTCACACTTTAAGTTTGTCATTACGCTGTAATGTAAGACTGATACTATCACAAGCTTACTGCTGTTTATGAATCTCGTAAACATGAGTGTCTGTCCATGTCATTGCCTTAATGACAGTGACATAGAATGACAAATTTAGCTCCTCAAATTGAGATGGAAGCTCATCTTTTAATTGCACAGAGAGGATCAGAAATCAGTGGTTCTTCTAGCAAGGGAAAGGAGACCCCTTTCTACTCAAACAATTGGCTCCTCTTTATCACAATGAACCCAAAAACTTCAGTAAAACCAGTGCCCTGCCTCTGGCTGTTTGCATCAGTCAACACATGATGAGGAACTGCTAGGACTTCTGGCTATGAGAACACGACACTTTTCAGCTCGTAAATTCAGTCTTCTGAAGCTACAACACTAGGTATGCCAAGAAATTCAATGACAATAGAGTTTGGCACTGGAAAATACACATCAGTTTCTCATGTCTTTGTTACACACATTCAAGGTCCTGTTTGACAAGCACCGTTATACTAGCAACTCAGCATACCAGGATGTTTCTCTTTGAGACTAGCAGGCACAGGATGAAATCAACATCATCTACATCTAGCAAGGAAGGACCTGCGATTCATATCTTCCCCAGAATTGATTTCTGGAAAGTATGGCAGTTCAAACGCGCAGGTATTTGAGACCCGCAAAACCATAGACTAAGCTCGTTCCCTACTCTAATTAATGTCTTTCTTCGTATTAGTCATTTTGCTTTACCAACAACTCGTCCAAGTTTCGTAAGCAACATTCCTCACCCACATAACAGCTACACAGTTTCTTTGAGATAAGACTGTTCTGGGCTGCCACAGCGTACAAGCACGCTACCATCATGACGCCATCAAACTGCACAACACCTTTAATCACCGCACCAGTGCTTGAACAATAACTCAGATTCAGAATTCAACACCCAGCTTCATAAAGCTTTTGTCACAATCGAATTCCCTTCTACTTCTGTAGTGTGTATCCTTACTTGACTGGTGCACCATTCCAGCCAATACAAGATTCACCTTCGGAAATTGATCTCTGCAAATTAGGAACTTTGTAACGATGTTAAACTCCGGGAATTGTTGATTGAACCTTCAAAAATAATGAAGCCTGCACATTGTAAGACTGCTCCACCACAGATACAGGGTCAATAGTCGCTGGACAGTCAGGGCCTATCACCTCAGGAATTCTGAGCAACGTTTTGTTTTTTTTTCTTCTTCAGCTTGAATCACCTTGAAGCACTGCATTACCCGTGTCTAAAGCTGGTTTTAACCCATGGCTCTGTCACCTGTTGTATATTTTATCGAAAACATTCATTCGGGCTCTGTCACTTCATTCGGGCTCTCAACTCCATCCGAAGAGCCAAAAAAAAAACACGGGGAGAAGAACTAAGCATCTCCACCCCATCTTCAACATGTGCCCTATGGCTCCTGTTGTCGCACAGATTGTCCAGGCACCGCGACAACTGCTCAGATTGGGGGCTGTCACTCTTATCCCCAATCTCTCTCTTTAAACTGTCTCCTTGCAAGTTAAGGGAGGTAGACCCTATTATAAATGAGGATGACAAATCCAGGAGACACAGCTAAAACATCAAATACTTATAAAATGAACGAGATTCCACAGATCTAGATTAGATATCACGCTAAGACCAGTGCCTTATGGAGTCAAACAAAATCCCGTTATGCAATTATAAACCAGTAAGTGATGACTAACCGCTGCTTATTAAAACATGATTGATCAATGATATTCAATTGAAAACACTACAACCATGCAACAATACGATTAAAATGCCAGGATTTAAGATGCTTCCATTAATTTCGATCCAGACAAATCAACGATTTTATATAGTCACTCTTAAGATAAAATTTCAAAAGTTCAGTTGACTATAAAAGATATTTTTGAGAATTTTTGAGAATTTTTTATTAGTTTTTGGATTTTAAATTTTTTTTTATTTTTTTTTATTTTTATTTCTAAAACAAATAAAAAGAAATCTAAATCCAAATTAAAATTTAAACTAAATTAAATGAAAAAATTAAATCTAAAACTAAAAAGAAATTAAAAAAAAATTAAAAGTAACACCAAAACACAAATTAAAACTAAGCTTGAAACAAATTAAATTTAAAATCTAAACTAAACTAAAGTTTTAAAATTAAAATCTAAAGCAATTAAATAACAAAAATTAAAACTAAACTAAGACTCAACACCTAACTATGAAAACGAAAGGAATCGATCAACGTATATACAATTTAAATCTAAAATCGAGTTAAACCTAGTATCTAAACTAAATCGAACAAAAATAAAATCTAACTGAAACCGAAATCGAGCCTGAGACTTAACGCATATAGGTGTATTTCATTTTTTAACATGTGCGTTTGCTTGTCGTATTGTTTGCAGGTGGGACGGAGCTGATCTGGACGGCGGAATAGATGGATTGGATGCCGGCTTGAATATTCTGCTTTGTCGTTTTTCAGTTTGTGTGTGTAGGTCGACAGACAGGAGACTTGGACGCGAGGGCAAAAACGGATTTGAGATATATGCGATTGTTTTTTTCTGTTCGTCGTTTGTGTTATATCGCAGGCTAGGAGATGGCTTGGACGGTGTGAAGAAGCTTGGACGGAGGAGACCGAGTTTAATGCTGCGTTTTGTTTGCAGGTTTTGCAGGCGAGGGTTAGCAGAGATGGATGAAGGACGGCTAGGGCAAAGATCAGATGGACAGCAGATGAATATTGCAGAGGAATGGGAGCAGCAATGGGGGCTAGGGCATAAAGAGATCGATGGGCAGACAAATGCAGAACTTGGATGAGGACAAATTGAAAGGGATAGTGCACACAAATTCGCCCAGCAAACTTAGAAATCAAACTCTTCTTCAATTGACTGCAGCTCAAATCCTTATGTGCTTTTAAATTAAAGCCAGTCAAACTCGCCCACAAGAAATAGTCATTAGCTTGAGGCCGGTATCTCAGTTTTGGAGGCTAGATTCCGCCTCGCATCTAAAAGAATTTAGATTTGAACCCTCAAACCCGCAATAACCGTCGTATCAAGACACACGCGGTTAAAGCACAACCCTTTTTTTAAAATTTACAAATTTACAACTAATTTACAATTTAAAACCCTTAAGGTCAGATCTGAATCAGTTTAGCACAATTTTCAGAAGTTTAAAATTTTAGTGAGAGGCACAAGCCTTCGAAACCCTGCAAAATCACAAACATCGTAAGATAGACCCGAAATTTAACAAATAAAGAGCTTATCAGATTTATGTTTATTGAGAGTCGGCTGGTCCAACCGAAGACTTCCCCAGACGCCCAATCTTAAAAAAAATTCCCTGCACACTTAGATCTGAATTTTAGATCGATAGAGATTTAAGAAAACAACATGAGACCTTTGCAGAAAAATCAGAATGTTATTTTATAAACCCAGAAAACTGCACAAGATACCTGTATGCAGATTAATCCATGAAGGCCATCAACCATAAAATACAAGAAACAAAGGAGCAGAGTTTAGAGACAATTCACCACATAGATCTGAGAAGGAACATCCAGATTTGTAACCCCAAAGTCTTTATGCTTTATTCCTCAAAAAATTTACAAGAGCTTCTAAGAGCAAGTGCACGATTCTGAGATCGGATGACTCAAGAATGACAAAGACCTCTAAATTTATAGGACCAGATCTCTAACGGCTAGTTTGGATGATCCTCGTCAAAATAATCTCAACCGTCCAAAAGATTTAATTATCTTTTAATCCGGAGCGTTGAAATTAAAATTTTGGGGAAAAAAACGAATTTATCATTTAATTCAATTTTAATTAACTCAAAAATATTATTTTTGAGTTAATTACCCCAAAATTTTGACCTTGACTTAACCACCAAGGCCCAAGGGTCCAATATTTCTTAAAATTCTCAATATTCCCTTGGCCTGGGGCTGTCAAAATCATTTTCCAAGGATCAACAAATTTTGCCTTTAAAGATTTAATCCTAATTTAGGACCCTAAATTAATTAAATTTCTGGTTTAGGATTTTATTAATTAATTGACCAGAAAATTTAATTAATTGACTAAGAGGGGATTATAATTATTTTTCCAACACTCTTTTACATGAGATAATACATTTACATACATGAAGGGGGAAAACCCATTCGTATAGACCCTCAAATAAATACCCAGTTCTGCGACTCAACATATGATCTAGTAGACCAAGTAGTTCAAACTACTTTTACAAGGACTCGATAGAACACTAGGACTCACTTAACATGCTGATGACAAAATCCACCCCAGCTTTGGGGTGAGGCTGGAGGGAAAAACTCTGCCGATCACTTTCGTGAATCAGTGAGACAAAAAACCTCCTAGGATGGAAGTCATCAACAACATACTAGGCTTACCTAGGTTGTTACATACATGGACAGTCTTACTTAGATCATTTACATCATAAAATGCAGAATGGGTTTACATCATTATAGAAACTGTCGATCGGCGATGACATCTGGATGACGGAATCTGAATGGTGCAACCACGTCGAACATGACGAATCCCATTTGAAAAAATGGGGGTGTACTGCTATGGGGTAGCTGACAAAGTGCGGTCAACATCTAGCTCTACTTGGGGACACGTTGCTTCATTGAAGGAATGTGAGAACCCAGAATCTGCATCCAAGCAACACACAAGATTACATAAGTAGCGTCCATCCAAATATCATCATATAACATTAAGTACATGAAAAATAGAAGCTCTTCTTTTATTCATTATTCTATTTAACATGAAAAATAAATCTATTCTAACTGCAAAATGAAATGCTGAAATAACAAGGAGTAGGGTTAGAAATACGATACAGAGGATGCCCTGTGGCATCAGATGTGCTCAATGTAGTGTATGTCGAGCATTTGCCTACTTTCAGGCAAGTCTGTAGGCTGCTTTCAGATGTGCCATGTCCAATCTTGCTAATTGTAGGACTCTGTCTTATCCAAGTATCAAGCTGCTCTCGACCATCAGACGAATCAAACCACTTACTTCTTTTTTGCTTCTTTCTCTTCTTCTGAGAGGGTTGTGATGTCAGCAATGAGACCACTGTAAACTCCTTGTCCTCATCTTGAAGATGTTTGTACAAAATATCTGAAGAATCTGGAGCGTGACCAATATTATTCCGGATATACTCTGTCAATGGTGATACATGAGCTTGGTCTTTCTCAACATCCTTTGAAACCATGGTTAAATCCTTCGTGTGATGAGATGGGAATGGCTTTAGCAGACAAGAAGTCTCATGATCTGTTGACGAATCTTCATAATCAAATTTTGGCTGAAACTTTTGTATATGTAATTTTTCCATTTTTTCCAACCTTTCCTGTATGGAACTCATTTCCAACAAGTGATTTTCTTTCATGGTATTCATTTCCTGGGTGTGTCTTGCTTCCATGATGGACATCTGATTAGAATGATTAACTTCCATTATCTTTAACCTGTTTTCCATGACATTTATTTCCTTAACATGTTTTTCTTCCATGGCCATTATTTGACTGGAGTGATTATATTCCATGATCTTTAATCTGTTTTCCATGCTTTGAATTATTTGCATATGATTGGGTTGCACATCCTTAATCATCTGAACTGGTTCCTTAACCTGACTTTCATGATCTTCTATATGCATGTGATAGTCCTTACCAACAACATTAATTTGATGACTTGACCTTGCCATTCTACTAGCTATGATCCTTTTGACAATGGGACAAGTAGCCTCTTCATGAAGATCATTACAGGCTTTACAATAAGGTGGAGCTTCATCCACAAGATTTGCAAACTCAAATTGATTTGTTGGTCTCTGCTCATAAGATAGGTCTCTTTTCTGCAAAGCATTATTATTTCTAGGTTGGGAATTCTGCGTTCGAGCTCTTTCCATTTGGACCAATCTAGCCTGTAAGACACTTATTTCTTTAGCATGATTAAGCTCCATGCTTTCAAGTTTCTGCATTAACCTTTTCACAGGGTGATCATCATCTTCTAGAGGTTCTTTTAACTTAGTATCTGTCAAAGATCTATCAAAATCTGGAGTTTTGGACATTCCAGATGCTTTCTTATCCTTTTCAATCTCCTCAGCTAAAGATTGACAAGCTTTATAATTTGCAGTTTTAGCCCGCCTTAACTCATATGAAGTATCAGAATCAAATGCATCAATGTAAAAATTCAGAAGAGATCCATCAGGAGGCTTATGAGTTTGAGATATTTCTCTAAGAATAGCATTAAATCTCCTGTTAAATTCTTCAGTCGTTTCATTTTCTTTCTTTTTTATGGTACTGATTTCTATTACCAAATGTCGATCTTCCCTTTTATCACCATACTTTTCCTTAAAAGCAGTTACAATTGATTCAAAAGTATTAAATGAATTATCAGGCTTTTCCATAAACCATTCAGCAATATCTTCACCAAAAGTAAGAACAAAAGCTTTCATTTTTACATCATCGAAATTATTTTTTGCAACTGCAAATCTATTCCACCAATTAGTGAAAGCAAATAAATGAGATTTAACACTAACTGCATCATTTCCTTGAAAGATAGGTAATTTATCCATTTGAGGGAGATCATGGGGATAACCCTGAATATTAGCAAAATTACATGGGGCAAAAACATCCATGATATCGTTTTTCGGATTTTAGAAATAGATCTGTGTTCAAGAATAGTCAAAAGGTCTTCAAGAAGCGAACTTCTTGGCAGGAACTCTTGTAAGAAATGAAAGAATTGGAGTCGCCACTTGAACAAGAAACTAATTCTAAAACAGGAGAAATAATCGAGAGATAGCAGATGGATACACGGGGGGGGATTCTTGTCTGGGAGTAAATAGATGAATAAGTGGAGTCGCCACCCAGACAAGAAGCCAACCGAAATGTCCAGGTGCTAAAGATACGATGATGAAATGATTAGTGATATGACGAAAGATAAGACGATGAAAATATGAAGAGATGAAAAGTCGCCAAAAAAATGTGATTCCTTATGACAGGCTAATGAATGACGAAAGAAGATCAGAAGATTATAAAATGTCGCTAAGACCAAGGACAGAAAAAACTCTCTCCCCGGCAACGGCGCCAAAAAATGTTGTCGCACAGATTGTCCAGGCACCGCGACAACGGCTCAGATTGGGGGCTGTCACTCTTATCCCCAATCTCTCTCTTTAAACTGTCTCCTTGCAAGTTAAGGGAGGTAGACCCTATTATAAATGAAGATGACAAATCCATGAGACACAGCTAAAACATCAAATACTTATAAAATGAACGAGATTCCACAGATCTAGATTAGATATCACGCTAAGACCAGTGCCTTATGGAGTCAAACAGAATCCCCTTATGCAATTATAAACCAGTAAATGATGACTAACTGCTGCTTATTGAAACACGATTGATCAATGATATTCAATTGAAAACAATACGATGAGAATGTCAGGATTTACAATTAATTTCGATCCAGACAAATCAACGATTTTACTTAGTCACTTTTAAGATAAAATTTCAAAAGCTCATTTGACCATAAAAGACATTTTTTATTTTGAAATTTTTATAATTTTTTATTATTTTTATTTTTCAAATTTAAAAAAAATCTAAATCTAAATAAAAAATTTAATCTAAAATTCAAAATCCTAAAGTTAGATCCAAAAAAATTTCAAAATCTAACTAAAACTAAAATTTAAAATCTTAAGCAAAGGTTAGACTAAACTAGATAAAATCTAAACTAAAATTAAATTAAGTTAAAAAAAAAAAAACTAAGACTAAGTTAAATTTGAACCAAAGTTAAATTAAAAATCTAAATGGAAATCTATCACTAACCGACCTTTATTAAAATTTAAATCTAATAAAAATAAAAATTAAACGCTACCCGAACTAAAGCACTACAAAGAAAAAAACTTAAATCTAAAATCTAACAACGAAAATAAAAATCGAACTGACTAGCGACTAAAATGAAACTCTAAAACTAACGCTGAAAACTTCAAAAACGAGTCCGATATATGCGTTCAAACTTCTGTGCGTGTTTTTCTTTGTCGTTTTGCAGATCGGCCGGTCGGATGGCAGAGACGGCCTGAAGATTGGAGGGCGAGGGTTTTTATTTTTATTTTTTGAATGCGTTTATCGTTTGCAGCTTCTGCAGGTTGAGCTTGAACGCGTGGAGAGCTGCGGCTTAAATGACGAGGAGGAGAGATCGCAGCAACGCAAGGAAGATGGTTGACGGGCTTCAAATTATATACGCGTTTGCTGTGCAGGTTAACGTCCACAGCGGAAGGGTGATAGAACTCTAGGGATGATTTGATTGCAGGGTTAATTTGGACGCGGACGTGAAGGCATCACGATGAGCAAGGAGGGTTCGATGGATCAGCAAAAATGGATAACGGCTTGCAGGGATGGGAGAAGAGGTGAATTCGATTGGCAAGAAGGAAAGATAAATCGAGCAGAAAAATTGAAGCGTAGGAGCAAAGATGAGATGGATAGCAGAATGAACGCTGTGCAGCTTAAGGAGATCGATAGCAGCGATTCAAAATAAACCCAGTACACAAGAATTCGCCCAGCAAACTTTTAGAATTCTTCAATTTAGCTCAGATTTCATATGCCCCTTGAACTAAAAAAAAACGTCTAGATCTCGCCCACAGTAGCAACTTGAGGCCAGATCTGCCTTAGATCTAAAAGATATTTCCGATTTGAACCCTGAACCGATTTGAATCCTGAAACTACAAGAAACCAATTGGATCTGAAGATACACACCAGAAAACTATTAAACCCTTACAGAAAAATTACAAATTTACAATTAGTTTACAATTTAAAACCCTCATGGTCAAATTTGAAATCCATTTTAGCTCAATTTTCAGAGATTAAGATTTTAGTGAGAAGCACAAGTCTTAGAAAACCTTGCAAAACCCAAATATCGTAAGATAGACCCGGAATTTAACAAATAAAGAGCTTATCAGATTTATGTTTATTGAGAGTCGGCTAGTCCAACCGAAGACTTCCGCAGACGTTCAATCTTAAAAAATTTCCCTGCACACTTAGATCTGGATCTTAGGTCAATAGAGATTTAAGAAAACAACATGAGACTCGTAGAAAAATCAGAATGTTATTTTAGAAACCCAGAAAACTGCACAAGATACCTGTATGCAGATTAATCCATGTAGGCCATCAACCATAAAATGCAAGAAACCAAGTAGCAGAGTTCAGAGACAATTCACCACATAAATTTGAGAAGGGAACATCAAGATTTTGTAACCTTAAAGTCTTTATGCTTTATTCATCGAAAATTATCAAAAGCTTCCAAGACAAGTGCGATTCGAGATCGGATGATTCAATACGACAAAGACCTCTAAATTTATAGGACAAGATCTCTGCGGCTAGTTTGGATGATCCTCGTCAAAATAATCTCCAACTAGTCCAAAAGATTTAATTATCTTTTAATCCGGAGCGTTGAAATTATAAATTTGGGGAAAAACGAATTTATCATTTAATTCAATTTTAATTAACTCCAAAAATATTATTTTTGAGTTAATTACCCCAAAATTTTGACCTTGACTTAACCACCAAGGCCCAAGGGTCCAATATTTCTTAAAATTCTCAATATTCCCTTGGCCTGGGGCTTTCAAAATCATTTTCCAAGGACCCATAAATTTTGCCTTTAAAGATTTAATCCTAACTTAGACCCTAAATTAATTAAATTTATGGTTTAAGATTTTATTAATTAATTGACCAGAAAATTTAATTAATTGACTAAGAGGGGATTTTAATTATTTTTCCAACCCTCTTTTACATGAGATAATGCATTTACATACATGAAGGGGGAAAACCCATTTGTATAGACCCTCAAATAAATACCCAATTCTACGACTCAAAATATGATCTAGTAGACCAAGTAGTTCAAACTACTTTTACAAGGACTCGATAGAAACACTAGGACTCACTTAGCATGCTGATGAAAAAATCCACCCTAGCTTTGGGGTGAGGCTGGAGGGAAAAACTCTGCCGATCACTTTCGAGAATCGGTGAGACAAAAAACCTCCTAGGATAGAGATCATCAACAACATACTAGGCTTACCTGGGATTTGTTACATACATTAACGGTCTTACTTAGATCATTTACATCATTACATACGAATTGGTTTACATCATTATAAAGCGTCGACTCATGAGCGATGTAATATCCCCAAAGGGAAATAACCGGTAATAAACGAGAAAATTGCCGAACGAGATAGCGAAAATACAATGTTGAACCAGATCACTGAATAATTACACATAAAAATGCCGGAAATGCTAAGCCATTTTATTAATCTGAGAATATAATGAGATACAATGGATAATCAGAATAAATGCACCTATCCTTGCTCAAGGCAAGTGAAGAACCCTTTCAGAAAAATAGGAAATGGCTGCTACAAGAAACTGCATCCCAGCTGCTGGAAGAAACTGCCGTAAACTGCTGCTGCTGAAATGAACTGAAGCTAGGGGCTGATCCCTTTGCCGGAATGAGCTGAAAATCGGCAGACCACCTGAACTCACCACCCCGGACAAAACCCAGAAACCATATACCAAACGGACCACCTCCGAAAATCACCCCCAGAAACCCTCCTCCTAGAAAAACGCTGTCCCTCAGAACATTTCGATACTCAAGAAATATCTTGGAAAAAGGGCTGGATATACCTGATCCTCAGTCGAATGACCAACTCCTCAAGGCCACGCTTTCCACTGAAAAATGCTGCCGAACCCACACGGAGAGGCCACTGCTCATCGGATCGGCGTTCTACAGTGGATCTACCTCTGAATGCTCGGATCTTGTTAATCCCGAAGCCTCCAAACCAGATCTGCGTCCTATCTCTCCACGTCTGCGTCCTCCTTGGTGAGATCTTTTCACTAACCCTTCGAATCTATGCTGGATCTGACAATATCTCTTCAGATCTGCAACCTCCAAGGCTGGATCTGATGTTATCTCTTCAGATCTAGGCTGGATCTGTCAATATCTCCTCAGATCTGCAATCTCCCAGGCTGGATCTAATGCTATATCTCCAGATCTGCACCCTACAGAACTAGATCTGCCAATACCCTTTCAGAACTGTAATCTCCAAGTCTGGATCTATCAATGTGCCTTCAGATCTGAGTCCTCCTCTTGACAACTTGGACATCGTCCTCTCCTTTGAGCTTGAGCGTCCTTCCTCCTACGAGCTGGCAGGCCTAGAGGCTTCTTCTCCTCCAAATGCGCGAAGCTGCGCTGCTGCGCAGGCGAAAAGTGTACTCGGAACAAACCTTACTAGGGCGGGCTTTCCGTCCCCGAAGCTAAGGGTGAAACAGAAATAACCTTGCCGGCGGGCACTCGAAGTCCCCAGAGGCTAAGGGTGAGATCTGCGACGGAGACACTCGTGCACTGCTTGATCCTGAGACCGACTAAACAACCGGCGTGCTGAAGCAGACAGAAGTCCAGCTATCAATAATAATATCAAATCATGCATCCCCCAAATGAGGTGAGAACCTCTCCTTTTATAATGCCAAACTCCCTCCAAAACTTAACTCTCCTTTGACCTGCGCAGTTTACCTTGGGTCAGCGTGAGGCCTCCCCTCATATACGTGTGGACCCCCAAGGACCCCTCTTTAAGTTATAACGTTAATCAACTAGGAAAACACTTTATTTTATAAAGTGAGGTGACTAAAGTGATGTGACCCCCCTTATTTCTCACTTTATTTATTATTTCCAACTAAAGCGGCAAAATTAAACAAAAATGAGATATTCCAATTAGCATGGCTAGTGGGGAATGTGTGATAGAATGCGAATGCCCAAGCCACGTCGGAACATGAAAGTCCCATTTGAAAAATGGGGTGTCTTCCTATCGGGTAGTTGACAAAGTGTGGGTCTTACCTCCCACTAGGAAAAGGCCACTTTGGCTTCGAGACACATTACATGATGATGAGAGATGAACTCTCGTTTGATGATCATTTAGAGAAGAAGCCATGCAGATACCAGGGATATGTTTCCGCCATGAGCACTATGATTCAATCTGAACCTCCCACCTTTGAAGAAGGTGAAACAACAAGTCTGGAAAGATGTTATGGCCAAAGAATATGAATCAATTATGAAGAATAATGTATGGGATGTTGTGTTGAGACTGAAGGAGAAATCTGTGGTGACTTCAAAGTGGTTATTCAAGATTAAACATGGAGTTGATGGTAGCATTGAGAAATATAAAGCAAGGTTCATGGCCTAAGGATTCTCCCAAAAAGAGGGAGAAGATTATGATGATATATTTGCACCAGTGGCTTGATATACAACCATTCGTTCAACAGTTTCCCTAGCTACAAATCAAGGATGGACCCTTCATTAGATGGACGTAAAGATGACATTCCTCCATGGCATGCTACAGGAAGAAGTGTATGTTGAGCAACCACATGGATTTGAAGTAGAGGATCGAAAGGCACATGTTTACAGGTTGAAGAAGGCATTGTATGGTTTGAAGCAAGCCCCCAGAGCATGGTACGCCCACATTGACAGTTATTTGATGAAGTTCGGATTCACAAGAAGCAATGTCGATCCTAATCTCTACTTCAAGGTAGTCCAAGGTATGTCGTTGATTTTGGTTTTATATGTTGGCGATCAATTCTTGACAGGTAGCGAGCCCCTGATGATCGAGTGTAAAAGGGAGCTAGCCTATGAATTCGAGATGAAGGACCTTGGACTCATGCACTACTTTCTAGGCCTTGAGGTGTGGCAAAGGCCCGGTGAGATTTTCCTTTCACAAGGAAAATATGTTGTGAAGTTTTTGAAAAGATTTGGAATGACAAAATGCAAGTCTCTACCCACACCAATGGAAATGAACTTCAAGAAGTTAGGTGGAGAAGTTGTAGGACCCGTTTTGGCAAATCCATATGAATATAGATAGTTGATTGGAGCTTTGATCGTCCTAGTGAACACCCATCTAGACATATGCTATGCAGTGAATATGTTGAGTCAATTCATGACTGAGTCTCTCATGCACATTGGATTGCTGCCAAACTCATTTTGAGATATTTTCATGGGACGATCACACTTTGTGTGAGATATTTTGCTGGAGATGTTCGACTTCATGGATACACCGATATTGACTGGGAAGGAACATTGTCAACAAGAAGAGTACGTTTGGATGTTGTTTTAGCCTTCAATCTGTCATGATATGTTGGATGAGTAAGAAGTAGAAATCTGTAGCATTGAGTACCGTTGAGGTAGAATACATTTCCATTAGCATGGCTAGCTGCGAAGTAATTTGGTTGAGGAAGTTCTTTGGAGAGCTATTTGAGTAGGTCCTAGACACTACAGTGATATATTGCAACATCAAGAGTGGGATCTGTCTGGCAAAGAATCTCGTATTTCATGACAAGTCCAAGTGCATAGAGATCTGATATCACTTCATTCGAGTTGTGGTGCAGAGAGGAGCCATTAGACTCCATCACATATTGACAAATCAGCAGATTGCAAATATTCTCACCAAGGCTTTGCCGAAAGGGAAGTTATTGGTCTTTAGAGAGTAGCTTGGATTGATGGATGTGACCCATCTTGATAAGGGGCATCGCTGATTGAGGACACTGAGCCAGCTCTTCTCCCTTGTTTGAGCTCCTATGGTGTGGAATTGAGATGGAGGGCTCTTGGGGTTGAGGGATCTCTAAACAATAGGGTACCATCCAAATCTATTACCCATAGGGTTGGAGATGTTGCTCCCCTATCTTGGTCTTTGCAGAGTATACCCCAGTTGGCATCATATCCACAAGTTGGGCTTGTTGGGATTGTCCCTCTCCGTTTGGCCAACGGGTTGAGGAGGCTTTGGGCATGTGATCCTTACCTTTTGGTAAGTCAGATATCTATCCTAAGCTCAGATTATGATGCAGGTGTTCTGCCACATGAACCTTGAGGGTCATTGTTGGGAATATCAGTAGTCATAGGATGGTTTGAGATGTGCTCCCTTATATCACCTATTGCTCGATATGGGGTTGAATATATTTAGCTCCCCTGTGAGATTTTGGGTTGAGATGTACTCCCCGATGTTGTTTCAGATTGAGATGTGCTCTCCGACGATGTAGAGAGTGGTAGCATTAGCTCCCCAATGATTATTCTTCTTTAGATTCGAGAATGTTTCAATAGATAGAGTTGAGAAGAGATGGGACATGATATGATGACAGGATAACATGTTGAGAGGGAGTGTTAAATTATGCAACTAGGCTGAAATTCCACTTTGGACAACTCATTTGATGGAGATGATGATTTCATTGAATTCCTCTTTTCGAGAGGACCAAAATCGACCTAAAAATCATCAAATTTGGACAAGGTAAAGTGTACTTGTGAAGCAAAGCCCACATATGCACGTTTAGATAGGTCGGTCCTAATGGTAAATTGGTCATCTTTGGAAGCCTCTAAATACAAGTGACCTCAGTTTCATTTGGATATCACCAAAAATCTTCTTCTTCTCCTATTCATTGATTGGGTCACATAGGTCTGAGGCTGGGACAACAGAATAAGTTTGCAAAGGTCCGAAATTACAAGGTTCGAGGCTCACATCTATTTTTAGGGTTTTTGGGTTACAGTCACTGGCTTGTTATAGGACAAATTAGACCATATTAGTCGGCTTGCAGGCTCAAGGGAGGGACTGGAAGCATTCAGTAGCTCGCACAACTCCTCCATGCGACCAGGAAGTTTGACTTAGATTGGCCGTTGACTGGAGTTGAAAACCTAAAAAAAGTTGTCTTTGATATATTTTGATGCTGGAAACATATTTCTGAATGTTATTGGGATGTTTTGCTGGAGGCTCATTGTACTCTCCATTGAACATTTTATGACAATCTAATAGAAGAAAATTTTCAAAGGGTTTTCCCCCTTGTGGGGATTTTTTTTCCCCTAGTCTTTGACCAAACCTGGTGTCTCTTGTTGATGTGTTAATTTTCTCCTTTGTCATTGCATTTATTGTTCTATCTTCAATTATTGTTGATAACTGGAAAGACTAATTTTTATTGGAAAGATTGCTAATTGAAGTATTGAATTGGGATAAAGTAATTGATACAATATAGAACAATCTGAAAATTTAACAGTTGATGCATTTCAATGTTTTATTTTTTCTTTTCTTGCCTTGGAGCTTCTAAATGCAAAAATTATGGATGGATGTATTCGCTATGCCTTGTAATTTATATCTTGATGATGTTTTTTTTTTACTTTTGTTGCATGCTTAATGTATGGAATATTTTGTCAAATCTTAATGTGCCCTAATTGCAATGCGAATTTGTGAAAACACTGCGATATTGAAGTATTGCATGCATTACTTGTTAAGTTATTTTGAATGAATGTTCCTAGGGTTTGGTTGTGTTTGTTCCATCCTTGAAGCTTCGTCATCTCTTGCTAAGCGAAAGTATAAATTCCTTGTTGCTAGGCAATTTCCTCATTAAGTTTAGCGAAAAGTTGCATAGGACTCTTTGATAGAGCTAAGGTCCTTCATCAAGGCCAATCTTGACTCCATTGCTCCCAATTCTCAAGGCACTACATCCTAATCTTAGATGATCACCTTCAAAGCCTTTTATTTGAATTTTTCCCATTTTCTTACCTAACCCTATAATATCTCCTAGGGCCTAGTGCGAATGGCATTAGGGTGGTCTCCTTTAGAAGCGAGTTGGCATGCTACTGCGTTGGGGTCTCCTCTAGGTGTCCTAAAAAATTGGAGCAAATTCGGTGGCTAGATTTGGAGAAAACTCAAGCCCTAGCTCTAACATCATTTCTAACCCTAAGCTTCTTTGGTTAGTGGCTTTCCATAGGTCAATTACCCTTGAAAACACATTGGAAGTTAACCATTCATTGACCTATCTTATCCTTGCTTGACATAGGTATCTTATTCCTCTTTGATCTAGCAAACCATAGTCCTTGCTTGGATCTCCTAGGTCTCTCTTGTGGTCCCAAATCTTTGTATATCTCACAACCTAAAGAGAAGTCCTTTTATTCCTCTAGGAAGCCTTGACCTAGGTATATCCTTTGCATTGAATATCCTTTCCTCCTAGCTCTAGGCCTCCCCCCCATAAGCCTTTCTTGGACAGCCCTTACCTTGCTTTTGAAGCAACCAAGCCAATATTTGATCCTATCCTTTGATTGGGATTTGGAAATCACTTTGGGGTTTTTCCGGGAACGTTAGTCCTAAATAATTGTGTTAATTGTGTGCATGAATTTCTCAATTTCAGTTTGTTTTCTACAATGTATTTATTTTGTTGTGAAGATTGCAGTTGTGAAGTTATTTGTCTTCAGACAAATATGTTGTTAAATTAATTAATTGAAGACAAATACACTGCATCAGTTAGAAGAATAGTTTCCAATTATTGCAATCATGGATTTTTCACACTATTCTCTTGTAATAATTTCACACTCTTTCTTGGATGACTACTGGAGACTTCTATTGATGAATTTAAATATCTTTGGAGGCTGAAATTTCATTCATTCTTGGAGCCATTTTCTTGTTCTATGGATGGATTTATCTCTTTTCATCTTGTAAGCATTATTTTGTTAAATATCTCTCTTTAATAATGTCTAATGTGCGGGATTGTTGCAATCAATTAATTCTTTTTGTGCCTTAGTTTTATTGAATATCATTGTAAAAGTTTATTTGATTGGAAATTGTACATGTTACTCATTGTATGGCAAGTAGATGAATGTTCCTAGTGGATTAGAATTTAATTTCTTCCATGAAAATCCATAGAGCTTGGGTGGGCAAGTGTTAAAGAGTGGTTGCTAGGGAATCATTTTTTATCCTCCTTGAAGATGATTTTGGCCAAATTTTGAATTATCATAGACTCCAGAGCCCAAGGATTAGGCATTGATCCAAGTAAAATTGGTGGTCACCTTCTCCTTACCTATCTTTTCTCCCTTCTAAAAATTTCGTCCCCTCTCCTTTAGGCATCTAACTAGCGCATCCTAAGAATTGTATGAGGGAATTTTGAGAAACCATTTGGATAGGACTCTTCCTTGTGTTTTCTCTAGAGGATATCAAAATTTGGTTGAGTTCCCACAGTAGATTTTCCATAAACCTTGATGCCCTAGGTGTGCCATAGAAGGGTATCCTAGTTTGAACTTATCGTATTGCTGGCTTTCTTAAGGATCGTATGAGCTTGGTATTCAGTGGAATAAACCTTAAGAGACCCTTTCTTTTGTCTTGCGTTGAACTAAAGAAGACTTTGGAGAAATTTCCTCCCACGTATATCCTAAACCCTGGGTCTAGAATAAGCCCCAATTAGGTCTCTTATGAATATCGAAAGCCTATTTAATGTGTCTAAGCATCTTACGAAGCTTCTTAAGAGGTCCTATATCATCTTGAAAGTCTTACCCTTAGGCATACTCATCACGATTGAGAATCTCAAACCTCAAGGCTAGATTTTCCTCCTAATTCTTTCTCGAAGAGCCTTTAGCTTCATTGAAGCATTAAGCCCTTAATTGAGCCTCTCGTTGAATGGGCCTTTGGAATCAAATTGTACCTTGCCATTGATATCACCATTATAAGTGATTTCCTTCATATCGGGACTCCTCCCATTGGTGAAAGTCAGCAAAGAGCAGGGGACACTGACTAAGGTGTCAATGGGTCTTTGTTCCATTATCATCACTTAGTTTAGTAGTTGTCCTATAGGTTCCCCTCTTAGGGCCCTGCTATATTGTGTGTTAGCAAAACCCTAAGTCAAATGTGATATAGCTAGGCCTCTCTAAGGGATGCGAAAGTGCTCTCCCCCATTGCTTGAGACTTGTGCCTAGGTTGAGCTTTCCCTTCGATGCCCATTTTGTCACCTTTCACTCCTAAGCCCTAGAATACTTATCTTAGGTGACCTTATAGGAGGAGGTAGGTAGCTATGGTGACTGTGGGATACTACTTCATTGTTGTCACTTGGTCTAGTGATTTCCTAGTAGGGTGCCCCTCTACAAGGCTTGCTAGATTTTGTGGCAACAAACATATCTCTCACTAGTCGTGTTCTACTGATTTTTATCAAACTGTCAAATCTCATGTATCTTATCTTTTTATACCATAACTAACGCTCATGTGTTTGTCCAATGTAGCATTTTTCTCCTTGAATTTCATCAAGAATATATAGATTACATTGCCTAGAGTCCTTATCTCTCTTCCCACTAATCTCCCTGAATTAGTCTTCCTTATTTCAAAATATTTAGCACAACAAGTTAGATCGGAACCTTAATCACACATCTAGCTAGCACCTATAAGATTATGTTTGAGTCCTATTTTTTGTTTGGTTTCCTTTTAAATCTAGAATTTTTTATGTGTTTTTTGCTACTGCATAGACTTTCATTTTCTTTGTAATATTTTATAAAGTATGGGGAGATTCACCCTTATTTTGTAGTGCTCCATCACAAATAGAGGTGGAAAATAAGCCCCTGCCCCTTTATTTTTTTTTCCATGTGCCTACTATTTGGACTACAAAACTTTTGCATGTAGCAAGCCATCTCTCCTATACTTTTTCAAAACGTAATTATTAACATTTTGGAAAAGGATATCAATGACCTTATAAGAAATTATATAGCCATTAATCTCATGAGAGGCATTGGGTTAAGGAATCGAGTTTGCTGTGATATTTTTTAGTGGGAGAAATTAATGTAAAACTAAAATTTCACCACCTTCCTAGAAGGTTTCCTAATTCTAAGCTCTGGAATTTTCAGCCTTTAGGATTCCTTTAAATTAGCATATAAAATAATAGCAGAAAGCTCACATGACTCACTAAAAACAACCCCAAACCTCTCGACAATTTAAGAAGAGAAGATATCAAACAAAGAGATAAGTTTCAGACACTTATAGGGAAACCTTTCAGCTAGTAATCAGATTTGAAATTGAAATTTTACATTAATTACAACATCAGCCCATTATATTCTTAGATGTTAAATCACTTAACATTTTTCCCTTTTACTTATGTCTAATAAAAAGGACATAAATGGCTATAAATGGTGAACAAAGCATAAAGAGAATATATAACTACAATCTGAATCTAAAAATGGCACAAGATTTGGATAGTTGGAAACTTCATATATAAGCTAAAGACGAAGTACAAGTACTACCATAGTGTAATATTCCTAATGGAAATTTTACAATGATAACAAAGACATGCAAATATATAAACAAAAAAAAATTCAGAAACTCATACACATTAACCAGAAATTGTAGAAATTTTGTGACCCACTATGGTTTTCAGTTTCTCTTTATTTCTCCCATAAACTTAAATGCCCATTCCCATAACCACACATTCAACAAGCTGGAAAAATGAATATTTTCTGAAAACACAAATTCTGAAAATTTCAAAGTGCTAGAAATTGTAGAAATATTTTCAGCCACACACACAGAAAATGACACGCTGATTTTTTGTCAACATGACCTTGGAAAAACCCCCTACAACTCTTGGGGAAAACCAGTTCTAAAGATCTTCTTTATTTCTGGAAAAATGCTTTTACAGAGAAGTGAAATGTACAGAAAAAATTTCAGCAAACAATGTACAAACTTATCTCGTTTTCCGTGCTTGCCTCCACCTCGGAAAATGTGCCAAATCAACAAAATAGTCAAAATAGAAATTTATTACAACAGTGAACAACCTTGAAACTCGTGCCCAATACTTAGCTGTACGGTCGTATGAACTGTATGGAAAATTACAACAGTGCCTCCTCGAAAATCGTGCCTACTGTCTCGAAAATCGTGCCCAACAATCTCTGAAATTGTGCCTTTAGCTTGATGTACCTTCTCCTTAATTTCTGTGCTGCCCATCTCCTCGAAATTCGTTCCTCAAGCTGATGTATGGAAATTTGCCTCAAAATGCATGCTAATTAATGTTGTACGGATTGCTACCTCGAAATGCGTGCAACCTCTCTTCGTTGTACGGATTTGCTGAACTACTCCTCTCCTTCACTTTCTCAAACCTAGAAATTTCTCTAGTTCTCTTCTCCTCCTTCTCTCAGTTTGCTCACGAAAGACTGAATTCTTTTCCCTCTTTTCCTCCTTTAACCTAACCCTAAGTGACTTTTGGGGAATCCCTAAATCCAATGGCTGCGATAGCTTTAGATCTAGGGCTGAGATTAAATGTGCATTTAAATCTCGCTTTCTATTTTTTAATTCACCCCACTTTAATAAAGACCCTCTTAGACATTTATTTCCAAAGTCAATTCTCACTTTCTAATTTCACATTGACTTTACTAAAGTCACTTTAAAATTAGACTTAGTAACTTTATTGCTTAAAGTCACTTTTAAATTAGATTTGACTTTACAACTTATAAAGTAACTTTAGGAGAAAAAGTTAAATTCTTTTGGACACTTTTCCCTAGGCCAAAGATCAAAGCCTTAGGGAACCACTTGTCCTCTGGTACTCAAATTTCAACACTCCCTCTTACTGAGGAAAGTGTTCCTCACCACACCCATCTTGTCTCTGAAGTAGACATGCTTGCCCCATGATAAGGCTTTGGTGAATACATCTGCTACCTGCTCATCTGTGGGAATATACTCAAGCTTCACAGCTCCCTTCCAAACATAGTCTGATGAAATGATATCTGATCTCGATATGCTTTGACCTGTCATGAAATACTGGATTCTTCGCGAGTTTAATGCAACTCTAATTATCACAGTAAATCACTGAAGGTCTCAACGGTTGACCAAATAAGCTAAACAACATCTTGCGAAGCCATATGGCCTCACAACTAGCTAGACTGGCTGCCATGTACTCTGCTTCTGCTGAACTCAATGCTACTGACTGCTACTTTCGGCTGAACCATGACACAACTGCCGAACCCAACCCAAAACAACGCCCTGAAGTGCTCTTCCTATCAGAAGCACAACCTGCCCAATCAGAATCAGTGTACGTTGACAATCTCACTCCATCTCCCTATCTATAATCCAGACCATACTCCACTGTACCCTGCAAGTACCGCAAAATGTGTTTTGCAGCAACCTAGTGAAAAACATTTATCTGGTCTAGTGTTGACCAAATACATCAAGGAACCAATCAGCTGTCTATACAATGTGGGATCCACCAACTCGGAATCTGAAGCCTGAAGCTTCTTCTAGTTACTGATCATAGGTGTCGACATGGGTCTACAATCCTCCATGTGAAATCTGCTAAGGCTGTCCACAATATACTTCCCCTGCCCCAGGAAGAAATGCCCCTCCTCTTGCCACACCTCCAAACCCAAAAAGTAATGCATCAAACCAATGTCCTTCATCTCGAACTCCGAGGCAAGATCTCTCTTGCAGCCCTCTATGAGTCTCTCTACACCCGTAATGACCAAGTCATCCACATACAACACCAGAATGAGAGGCTCCTCACCTATCACAATAACGTATAGGTTCGGATCTGCATCACTCTTTGTGAAACCCATCTCCTACAAGTACGTATCAATCCTGGAGTACCAAGCTCTAGGAGCTTGCCTCAGGCCATAAAGGGCCTTCTTTAGTCTGCATACATGGGACTCCTTCCCATGCACCTCAAAGCCTTGTGGTTGCTCAATGTACACCTCCTCTTGTATGAAGCCATTGAGAAATGCGGTCTTCACATCCATCTGGTGGATCTTCCAACCCATCTTTGCTGCGATCGATATAATGGAGCGAATGGAAGTATATCGAGCCACGAGAGCGAAGGTCTCCTCATAATCAACTCCCTCTACCTAGGAGAACCCTCTAGCCACAAACCTTTCCTTGAACTTCTTGGTGCTGCTAATCTGTAGTGTGGTTTACCTTGTAAAGCCATCTAAAGTAACCACAGATTTGCCCTCAGGCCTCGGCACCACCTCCCAAACATCATTCTTCATGATAGAAGAATACTCCTCTTGCATGGCCTCTCTCCAGACCTGCTGGCTAGCTGCCTCCTCATAGCTAGAAGGCTTAGAGTCAACGATGTTGGCAACCATTTCCATATAGCTACAGAACCTCTCAGGTGGTGTGCTCTCTGACCGGTCTCTTTGGCCCATCAACAGATGTGGCCTCTCTCAAGGTATCTTGAAGCCACTTGGGCTTCCTCTTCCCTGAGCGCATCTCTCCCACTGGAGAATGAAACTCCTCATCCTCATCAGAAGCCTGAACTCCTGAATTTCTGTCTTCTGTCCTCCTGCTTGAACCTGTACCTATAGATGATGAAGTACCGTGTGAACTATCCATCAGTGGACTACCTAGTGAGCTGCTCTGCATGCTGCTCGAAGCACCACCCCTCTGACTTTGCGAGCCACTGCTCACTGATGGACCTGACACCATAATCGATGTACCTCCTGATCCCTGGCCACTGGATCCCTGTGACTGACTCAGTTGCTTCTGAGGATCTGGCTGATCCAGATACTCTAACTCTCGTAACCTCCTGAAAGCTCTGTCCCCCTTGAACTTCACATCCCACCTGACAACAACTCTCCTCTGTGCAGGAATATAAATCCAAAAGGCTTTCGAGGTCTCACTGTAGCCCACAAAGATACCCTTCTCTGTAGTGGGCTCTATCTTGGTCCTCTTCTCCTTGGGTACATAGGAGTATGCAATACACCCAAAGATACGAAAATGACCAACATCAAGCTTCTTCCCAGAAAAAACCTCCTCCAGAGTCACATGCCCCAAGGCACGATGTGGACTCTTGTTCTGCAAATACACAACAGTGTTGCAGGTCTCTGCCCACAAAAACAATGGTAACCCCTGATCATGTTGCATGGCTTTGGCAGCCCCAATGACAGATCTGTTCTTCCTCTCCGCAACCCCATTCTGCCAGGGGTTGTAAGGAACTGTGAACTCCCTCCTAATGCTTGCCTCCGCACAATAATGAGCAAACTCACCAAGGGTGTACTCCCCTCCATTGTCCGACCTAAGGGACTTGATCTTTCGACCTGTTTGAGTCTCCACAAGAGCTCTGAACTCCTAAAACCGCTTAAAGACCTCACTCTTGGTCTTCAAGAAATAAATCCAGGTCCTCCTGGTGTGATCATCCATGAATAACACATAGTACTCATATCCACTCAAGGAAACATGGGACATACGACCGCTCACATCGGTATGAATCAAATCAAGTATCCCAGTCAATCTACCATCACTGCTGGGAAAAGGGGATTTGGAAAAATTCCCCATAGCACATCCTCTGCATGTATCAATATGATCAGAACTAAAATCTGACACAACTGTAGTGATCTCCCGCAATGTCCTCAAGGCCCCATGATACATGTTCCCCATCCCGCGGTGCCAAATCTTGCACAGCTTTGAACTGCTAGCTCTGCTGCCGATACTACTGCTCAATGCCAAAAGGGGTTGAAACGCAAACTTGTACACCTTTGCATGGCGTACACCAATCACTCTAGCTGAATCTGCTGGAGCGCCCCTGGGATATATAAGCACCTATCCTCTCTTGAATAGTACCTCATACCCTCTGTCCTCCAATGCTGAGACGGATATAAGGTTCTTCCTCATCCTTGGCACATGTAGAACATCTGACACCTTCAAGGGAGGTTTGGGTTACCTATCAAATGTCAATGTCCCCACACCGACTGCTCTAGCAATGTTGTCTTCCTTGAGTACTACCTCTATATCGGTGCCACTCACTGAAAGCTTTGAGAAATACTCACGGACTCCTGTCATATGACGTGAAGCCCCACCGTCAACATACCAAATACCTGAAGATACTGTGCTAGTGGAGGGAAACGCACACTCCCTCTCAACCTCCGTGGTAGGTGATCTTGTACTAGTGGACTCACAAGCAACGAACCCAAACTCTCGGTCAAAGCTCCGAAAAGTCCTCTATCTCTACTGGTGCTACCATAGTCTTGTTCTTCCCCTTCTTCTTCTTCTCCGGACACACAACTGCATAGTGTCCCATCCTCTGACCATTACAACACTTCATCTTGGAATAGTCCTTCTACTTGTTCACCTGCTACTTACCTTTACCTTTGCCTTTGCCCCCACCACCACTTATGGAAGCTTGCTTCTTTCCTTTGCCCTTCTTACCCCTTGCTAACAATGCTACATCCTCATCCTCCTCAACTGGTTTGGCTGCCCCAAGCTGGTTCTTTCTAATTTATTTCTGTATGCAATCATCCCACAACCTCTCCCAAGAGGGAAGGGTCTCCTGTCCAACAATCCCATCAGCAAAGTTCAGCCATGTACTAGGAAGGCCATTCACTATAATCTGCACCAACTCAGTGGGTGGAATGACCTCTCCAACTGCTGCCAACTCATCTCTCACATTAGTGATCTTTGTGAGGTATGCAGTAGCACTATCAATCTTTTCCATCATAATGGCCTTCAGCTTCTCCCTTAGGACCATTTTTCTGTTCTCTTTAGTACTCTGGTAGAGATTGCTCAAGGTTGTCCACATCTCATGAGCAACTCTCTTTCCTCTCACATGAGGAATGCAATGGTCTTTAATACCATCCAGAATCAGTCTCTTACCCTTTTTATTCTTCTTGTCAAAGTCTGCCAACTGAATAGTATCAGTAGGCACATTCACAGGATGTTGTTGGGTATTCAACATTATACCCCAGACTTCTGCCTCCTCAAAGATGCTCTGCATTCTTTCCTTCCACGTACTGAAGTTGTTATGCCCATCCAACCTATCCTCCACCCTCAAGCCCAAAGACATGCTTGCTGTCCTAATAAACTGAAAATTTCACTGTTGTGGTAAAGGTTCAGTTTTCTGTGTGTAAAATTAGCTTGCTGTAATTTTTCTCTTTGTTGTCCCAAACTGCACTTTTCAGCAAACTAGCTGTGATACCATGTAGAAATTTTGTGACCCACTCCGGTTTTCAGTTTCTCCTTATTTCTCCCATAAAGTTAAATGCCCATTCCCATAACCATACATTCAACAAGCTGGAAAAATAAATATTTTCTGAAAACACAAATTCTGGAAATTTCAAAGTGTTGGAAATTGCAGAAATAAAAACACAGAAATATTTTCAGCCACACACAGAAAATGACACGCTGATTTTTGGTCAACATGACCCTGGAAAAACCCCCTATAACTCTTGGGAAAAACCAGTTCGAAAGATCTTCTTTATTTCTGGAAAAATGCTTTTACAGAGAAGTGAAATGTACAGGAAAAATTCCAGCAAACAATGTACAAACTTATCTCGTTTTCCGTGCTTGCCTCCACCTTGGAAAATGTGCCAAATTAGCAAAACAGTCAAAATAGAAATTTATTACAACAGTGAACAACCTTGAAACTCGTGCCCAATACTTAGCTGTATGGTCGTACGGATTGTACGAAAAAGTACAACAGTGCCTCCTCCTTGAAAACTGTGTCTGTTGTCTCGAAAATCATGCCCAACAATCTCAGAAATCGTGCCTTTAGCTTGTTGTAACTTCTCCTCGATTTTTGTGCTATCCCTCTCCTCGAAATCTGTGCCTCAAGCTACTATACAAAAATCTGTCTCGAAATGTGTGCTAATTAATGATGTACAGATTGTTGCCTCGAAATGTGTGCAACCTCTCTCTGTTGTACGGATTTGCTGAACTGCTCCTCTCCTTCACTTTCTCAAACCCAGAAATTTCTCCAGCTCCCTTCTCCTCCTTCTCTGAATCTGCTCATGAAAGACTGAATGATATTTTCCCTCTTTTCCTCCTTTAACCCAACCCTAAGTGACTTTTGGAGAATCCCTAAATCCAATGGCTGAGATAGCTTTAGATCTAGGGCTGAGATTAAATGTGCATTTAAATCTTACTTTCTATTTTTTAATTCACTCTACTTTAATCCCTCTTAGCCCTCTTAGTCATTTATTTCTAAAGTCACTTTTCACTTTCTAATTTCACATTGACTTTATTAAAGTCACTTTAAAATTAGACTTGTAAATTTATTACTTAAAGTCACTTTTAAATTAGATTTGACTTTACAACTTATCAAGTCACTTTAGGAGAAATTTAAATTCTTTTGGACCCTTTTCCCTAGGCCAAAGATCAAAGCCTTAGGGAACCACTTGTCCTCTAGTACCCAAATTTCAACAGAAATTTCTCCAAATCCACAATTGGCCAAGATTTTATTAATAATAATGCTGAGGTACAAGTAAGTTGGAGAAAATGCACCTGGGCTTACATAAGGAAAGCTACAAGCACCAGGCGACGTGTACAAGAAAGCCCAATAGCTGCAAAAACTAGATTAACCAGAAAAGTGCGTTGTTGCTCCAAAACTGCACTACTACGAGACTTTTCCCTCTGGTTTTCCCCCTCTATACTGCCCAGAAAATTTTAGGAAATTGGGAATGTGATCCTTGCCCAAAACGCAGAAAAACCCAGAAAGGGTTTCCCTTAGGTCCAACCTTCAGAAATTGACCCTTCACAGCTTGGCCCTCTTCCAATTTCAAATTCTGTCACAGTGGTTGCTCCTGTCAATCCCTACTCTCCAAAATCCAGCGATCTTCCTCAAACAACCCTCCAAGTGAATTCCCAACACCCTAGTTCCTAACTCCACCAGGTGATGCTGCCCCAAAATTTCTCACTCTAATGACTGCGCAATCATGGAGGTGATGACACAGTTTATGAGTGTAATAGATGAGAACTATGTGTAGACTGATCCTCCCTATATGTAGCTACTCCCACACTCATGAAAATGGTCAAGGAACACTCCTATAGCTCCTCCAGAAAATCCCCAACAACTCTGCTAAACAAACAACTAGACAACTCCTCCCTTTGTGTAGTGATGGCTCTAAATTGCGTCCCAGGATCCAGAACTGCATTGAACCTGTAGGTGGTACTTTCTCCGATATCAAAGGTAAATGAAATCATTACTTGGGTGGCACTCGAATTCCACTGAAAAAAGGTTGAGTTTCTCTCCTTGGGAAGCTCTTGTGCTGAACAACACAATCTTCGCTCAGCTAAACAGCTAAGGCAATTCGATTTCTCAATTAGACAAAAGACCCAAATGACTCTTTCATTCCTTCCTTTTATAATTGACGGCCATGCATTCCTTGTGGGTCCCTCCAATAATTCTATTTTCCTTAGGGAATTTGAATTCCTTCTTCCTCAAGTGCATGTTTCATTTGGGTCCCATCTTCCATTAACATCCAAATAAAGTATTTCTCCTATGTGTTCCACCAAAATTTACCTTGGACTAACATTAATCAAATTGCCAAAATTTATTTCCTTAAACATTAGGAAAATCTAGGAAGAAACATTACACATAGCCTTCTCTTAAGGATATTACAAAAAATCCAACTATTCAAAAATCGATAAGTAAGATAAAATCCTAGCTCAACCAAGAAGAACCTAATGCAAGATTCTCTGACCAAACTCGCAGGTTGTTGCTATTAGACTTAAAGGCTTCTAGTTGAAAGCGTTGATGCAGGAGGTAGTTTGTGGTATTTTCCTCTCCCTCGAGCTTTTAAGTATTTCCCTCCATATCTTAAGTTTTCATCTATCTTCCCAAACTTCTTAAGTTCCTCTCAATTTTATATGATAAGGTTCCTTTGAAGGTGTTCCATTGCATAAATTCACTCAGTTTGCACAAATGGGGTTTTATATTTGGCGATAAGCTCTCTATAGTCCACAATATCTAGCCAATATGGGTTGAATTTAAATGGAGAGGAGCAAGTTTTAGATTCGTTCCTCAGTTCAAAAGTTAATATATCATGAATTGAGCCTCCAAAAGCAAGAGTGGAAGCTTTGTGTTCCCTAACCAAAGTGAGTGGTTCCTATTTTACAATAAATCCATCCAACCTTTTGCCAATGTAGTGCTAGCTTTCCTTTTTTTTTTTCCAAGTAGGTGTTACACTGATAGGTTCTGTATCGATGAGCCCTGGGGTTCATTTCTAGCATTTGAACCCCATCCCTCTTGATGAGGGGGATGCTAAGAGACACTACTTCTACTATAAAGGACCATACACATTTAACAAGTCTAAGAGCTTGCTTAGTTCCCTATAGAAAACTAAAACTAACATTGTGTATCCTTATATTTTAGTATACTTATCAAAATATTGCTTCTAGTTGGTTATAACACTGCCCGAGTATCCTTGAGCATTGGAGACTTCTAGGTGCCAATATAGGAAGTGCTTCCTCAATGAAAACATTCATTCCTTCTCTAAAATCACTATTTCTTATATGAAAATAATGGAAGGCTTATGATGAGTGAGTAGCCTTCCGAGGGAACAAATATTTCATATGGATTTGAAGCCCCTATGATTAATTGTGAGTAGTACCATTGGGGTGGCATTAATGGGGTTGGGTTTTCTCTAAGGACCACATAAATGGTTATCTATCACCCTTTTTGAACTTCCCTCTTTGCCTATGTTATTGCAGACATTGTGAATGATCTCCTTTTAGGAGTTTTGTCACTTCATTCTAGGTCTAGGTCTTCTCCTAGACCTCCTTTAATGATCTAGAGGGTTCTCTGTCATCTTTTTCTCTTTAATCTAGCGAGGTATTTGCATTTAGATTGCATATTTGCATAGGAAGGATTTTAGTTTGGTTTAGGGGAAGTCCGATCGACCCAATTTTGTTCCTTTTATAAACCTTCATCTAGAGCCTTTTCCTTTCTCTTCTCTCTTTTATTCTCTTGGGAAATGAAGAGGTGAGTTTTTCTGATCTAGTTGCTCATGGAGGCATTGGATAAGGCCTGCAATTATGTTCTAGATTCCAGTGAGTTGACCACCTTTTCCCTCATTAGGCTTTCCATATTTGTTGGGTCACTTTCGAGGTGATCCACCCATTCCTCTCAAACCAATATTGTAATATCCCCAACGGGAAATAACCAGTAATACACAGAAATATGCCAGACAGATATATAAAACAAAATGCCGGAACCAGAATCATGGAACAAGTACACATAAAATGCCAGAACACTAAGCCATTTTATTAATCTGAGAATACATATATAGGGGTACAAGATAATCAGAATGAGTGCACCTATCCTTTCCCTAGCCAAGTGGAGACCCTCTCAGAATAAAGAATGGCTGCAGTAGGGACAGCGTCCTAGCTGGGTGAAGAAACTGCTATAGAAAACTGCTGCTGCAATGCACTGGAACTAGGGGCTGATCCCCTCAATGGAATGAGCTGAAAACTGGGAAGGTAGCTGATCTCAATCCTCCAGACACAACCCAGAAATCGTGAAGCAGATGCTCCACCTCCGAAGATACACCAAATAACCCTCACCAGTGAAAACGCTGTCTCTGCCAGTGACAGCGCAGAAGCCAAAGAAAACGCTGGCCAAAGGGCTGAATCTAACCACAAATCCTCCGGATGAGATAACCAAACTCCTCAGGGCTGGAAATACTGAAAAACGCTGCCAAAATCCCACACAACAACCCTGCTCATCAGATCTGCGTCCTCCCTAGCTGGATCTGCGTCCTCCCTATCCAGATCTGCGTCCTCTCTCTCTGGATCTGCGTCCTCCCTAGCTGGATCTGCTGGATCTGCGTCCTCCCTATCCAGATCTGCGTCCTCTCTATCTGGGTCTGCTGGATCTGCGTCCTCCCTAGCTGGATCTGCGTCCTCCCTATCCAGATCTGCGTCCTATCTCCTTGGATCTGCGTCCTCTGCCCTAGCCTGCGCAGTCTCAAGAAAGGGGGTAACTCCTCTACCAAATCTCCACCAGAAACTACTGCAAATCACCACTGAAACTGAAGGAAAGAAACCTTGCTCGAGCAGGCACTCGAAGTCCCTCGGAGCCAAGGGTGAGATCTCCGACCGGAGACACTCAGTTTGCACTAAATAGTGCTGCAGACCGACTAAACAACCGGCGTGCTGAAGTAGACAGAAGTCTAGCTCTCAATATCAATATCAAATCAACCATGCCAAATGAGGTGAGAACCCCACCTTTTATAGTGCTAAACTCCCTCCAAAACCTTGACTGCGTCCTTCACTCTCCTTGGCCTGCGCAGTTAACCTTGGGTCAGCGTGAGGGCTCCCCTCATACTCATGTGGACCCCCAAGGCCCCCTCTTTAAGTTATAACGTCAATCAACTAGGAAAAGCACTTTATTTTATAAAGTGAGGTGACCCCTCTTATTTCTCACTTTATTTATTATTTCTAACTAAAGCGGCAAAATTAAACAAAAATGAAATATTCCAATTAGCAATGCTAATTTGGAATATTACAAATATCGAGTCTAGAGTCACCAGAGGTTCATTCTCCTTTTCTATTAAGGGGAGCTACTACGTTATGTGTCCTATTTAGCTAGTTTCCTTTCAAGTGGATTTCGGGATTTGAAAGGGGATATACATTTTAATAGGATTTTCCACATTCCTCTTGAGCATACTCTTCTTCCCTCTTCCCTTGCACTGGTCATCGAGGGAATGTATATTAAGGTGGCCATGCTTTTAGTAGATGCAACACTTGAAGGTGGTGTTCATATAGTCAAGTATTTTCCAATGTGGTTGTTGGGATCCAACCTTGAGAGTTATCTCTTTTGGTAAGTTCCTCTGTGAAATCAACCTCTACAAAAATTTTGGCTACTGTAACAGATCCATTGCTAGTGTTTTATTTTCACTCTGAGGAAAGTTCCCAAACTATTTCCTATCAACATTAGAATATTTTAACTTCATAATTCTATAACAAGATAGGGTAATTTTATCCATACTATTTGCTTTCATAATTTTTTTCTTAATAAGATCGAACCCTAAAACCTAATCCTTAATGTAGAGTGTGGTCACGTGATCAAAGTAAATTCCTCCTACCATAATTATGTCCTTATCCTCATTTAACTTAAGCAAGGAAATTATGAAGCCTCTCAAACCCATGTGAAACTTAAGGGTGTGTCTGAGGATTTTCTCCTCAAGAAATCCAACCTTATTGGTATTATCTTATATCTCTTTTCTATTAAAATTTCTAGTGAAATACTTTAATGTTCTCCCAATATTTAGTGACTATTTTTTGCACTAAAAACTCTTCCACTTCTGGTTGCATTACACCTAGATTCTTGCTACCACATATTTCCAGTTCTCTCCTTTTTCTTGCTACTACTTTTGGGTACTTTAACCTTTCTATTCTCTTTGTCCCGTAGGAGTTTGCTAGTTAGGTTAGTGGGCCCATGAAATTTTTTGTCTACTTTACCACTAGATCTTTGGGTTGTTTTCCAATTTCAACATTTGCACTAATGATGATATCGAGTAGGTCTTTAGATAAAAAGGAGGTTGAGTTTTTATTATGAAAATTTGGCTAACCCCAAATCCTATTGCAGCAATTGGAATTAATTCATCTAATTGTTAAATTATTTTTTAACAATTTATTTACTGTTTGCTATAGCAAATACTAAATCAATCACACTGCAACCTACACAAATAAACCACAGAAGAAAAACAAATGCTAGAAGAAATATGCACACACACTTAAAATAACACTGTTATTTTTGGACCAATGTCCTCGGAAAAACCCAACTTGGGAAAACTAGTGCAGCAGCTGAGGGTTTTATTATTATGCAGCAATGAAATATTCTAAGTACAACTGGATGCCCAAACTCGCAATCCTATAGAGAAAAACTGGCAGGAAAATCTAGTGAGGAAATTTCCTCACTCGAAAAGTGAATCTGAGCACTGACCTCAGCTCAAAATGTGGCCTTCCAAACTGCCTCTACGTAGTCTCTGCGTCACCCAATGTGGAACTGTGTCATCTCAAGCTGTCTCATCAGCTGCTGTCTGAGAAACTAACTCTCCTAGCCTCTAGAGCCTCTACCCAACTTCTGGCACTGAATCACTGCTTCTTCTCCAGCAAATACAAATTTTCCCAGTGAAGCTACTGTGCTGCCACTTCTTCAGCCTCACTGTGACTTCTCTACCTCTCTGCAAATGCACTCACTAGATCTAGAATGCCTCCTCCGACTTCACTTTCTCTGCCCCTCTCTCACTGCTTCGACCTCACTGAATCTCTCTCCGACAACAAAGCACTGCTACTTTAGAAATCGATTTCAACGACCAAGATTAGATCTTAATCAGAGGCTAGGATTAACTAGAAATCGATCCATGTTATTATCTATAACATTCACACCATGACTTAATTAATTCCGATTAATTAATCATATTCCCTAAGTTTAGAATTAGGAAATATTTAAAAACTGGCTAATAATCTAATTAAGTCGTCTCTAGGTGGAATTTCCATAAACGATTTATGGGTTTTAGAGATCTCCAGTATTCTAGCCTATCCACAAAATTTCAAGGCTAGAACACATCTAATGCTACAAAAACTAACACTCCCTCTTAGCGAGGAATGTGTTCTAGTACTGTTGCACCTCTCTGGTAGCAATACTCTTCTTCTGCACCATCTCCTATCACGTTGTTGATGTCTTGGTTACTGCTTCCCACCAACCACTGCACAACTCTGATATGCGCTACATGTGTGCTGCTGGTGACCCTGCTGAACTGCTGCCAATACTGCATTTGCACTGCAACTCTTTTGTTGTTGCCACTGCAACATCTGCAACTCCCTCTCATCTTCTATTGCTGCAACTGCAACTGTAACTTCTACAACTGAGAAACATCCAAAACTGACCTAACTATGTTTAGTATGATGCCTCTGTCACCCGAGTCCTGACTGCTACTAGCATTTGTACTGTCACTGAAGGCTCTGCGCTACTGCTGACTATGCACTGTGCCAACTGTATCACTACCAACTCTACACTGGTCTCCCCAACATCTGACTTCTACTAGTCTCTGCAACTATCACTTTGGCATATGACTTTATCAACTGCCACTAGTCCATCCTACTACTTAATATTGTGGGCTCTTGTAGCAAGGCATTGACTCAAGAGGTGGACCTCCTCAAGAATCCTGCCCATCTGTAGCACTCTAGGGTTACAAAACCAAGTCACCCCAACTGACTCCTAGAGGGGCATCTCACTTCATCTAGTCTCTGCAACTGTCACTCTAGCATATGACTTCATCAACTGCCACTGGTCCATCCTACTAGTGAATATTGTGGGCTCCTGTAGCAAGGCATTGACTCAAGAGGTGGACCTCCTCAAGAATCCTGCCCATCTATAGCACTCTGGGGTTACAAAACCAAGTCACCCCAACTCACTCCTAGAGGGGTGTATGAAATCATTGCGAAATCTTCCTCCAGCGTGGAGGACAACCTATCGATCTCAAAAGAAGCTACTTGTTGGTCTTGCTTCTCCTCCTTGTCCTTCTTCCTGAGAGGACACTGAGAACTGTAGTGACCTAGCTCCCCACACTTGAAGCACTTGACCTTTGACAGGTCCTTCTTCCTACGCTGCTCCTCCTATCCCTGACGAGGACCCTTCGATGCAAGGGCCACATTCTCCTCCTCCTTTACATGCTTCGACCCGCTGTTGCTGCTACCACTGATGGTGCTCTTCATCAAGTCTTGCCTCAGCTCCTCTTGCTGCAAGTCTTCCCACATCCTTTCCCATATTCGCAAGGTTTCTCTGCCCAAAATACCTTGGACGAAAATCCGCCACTCTTTTGAGACACTGTTGAGAGTTACTCATACTAGCTTTGTGGGTTGAGGCGCTGACCTGACTGCTGCAAGCTCATCTCGGATCTACTGTTGCAAGCTCATCTCGGATCTCCTAAATCCTGGTAAGGAAGGGGTCTATGCACTCCCCTTTCTGCATCCTCGTGCATCTCAGCTTCTCCAAGTACATCTTCCGCTGCTTAGAAGATACATGGTATAGCGTGGAAAGAGTGTCCCACATCTCTTTGGTCATTCCCTAGGCCGCTATGTGTGATACCACATGATCCCGAACTCCATCAAGGATCAATCTATTTTCATTTTCCGTCTCCTTCTTGTACTACTTAAGTTGATCAGCATCCGTGGGGATAGCTACCATGTTATCGATATATGCTTTGAGATCATACTCATCTAGAAGGAACGAAATCCTTTCTTTCCAAATCACATAGTTGGAAGCTCCATCCAACCTATCCTGATCTCGAAGCCCAATTGTGGCCATCTCAACGAAAGATGTCAAAAATCTCGTCTTCCCTTCTGCTCAGCTACTGCTCATCTCTACGCACTCCCTTATGGAGGGAGAAACTCTGCTAACAATGATTGTTGATCTGCAAGGGAAATCGAACTTCTTGAGACTAGAAGTTCCTTGAGGAAAATTTTACCTCGATGTATGCTCTTCTTCCTTCAGACGCTAGTTCTGCTCTAGAAAACTGCAGCAAAACTACTGCGTCCAAATGGAGATATGCTTTTCAAGAAAATATTGGCTGCTCCCTCTACCTCTGGAATTCCTCGATCTGGATGAATTGAGATTTTTTGTCGCTCTCTTATAAAAACTGATTTTCCTCAAGAAATACAGCCTCTTGGCCAAGGAATTGCGTTGCACTTTAGGGTTTGGAATTGCTGCTCACACTGAGTAGCGAAAATCCTCTTTTCTTCTGCTACTGAGCTCTCTGGCTGATCATCTGCACTCTGATACCATGTGAAAAATCGACTAACCTCGAATCTTATTGTAGCAACTGGAATTAATTCTCCTAATTTTTAAATTAATTCTGAACAATTTATTTATTGTTTTCTACAGCAAATACTGAATCAATCACACTGCAACCTACAAAAATAAATCACGAAAGAAAAATAAATGCTCGAAGAAATATGCACACACACATGAAATAACACCGTTATTTTTCGACCAATATCCCCAGAAAAACTCAACTCGGGAAATTGGTGTAGCAGCTGAGGGTTTTATTATTATGTAGCAGTGAAATATTATGACTACAATTGGATGCCAAAACTGGCAATCCTACAAAGAAAAACTGGCTGAAAATCTAGTGAGGAAATTTCCTCACTCCACAGGCGAATCCGAGCACTGGCCTCAGCTCGAAATGAAGTTGTCCAAACTGCCTCTGCACAGTCTCTGCATCACCCTCACACAATCTTTATGTCACCCAACGTGGAATTGTGTCACCTCAAGCTGTCTCGTCAACTGTTGTCTGAGAAACTGATTCTCTTGGCGTCTGGACCCTTTTCCCAGCTTTCGACACTGAATTACTACTTCTCCTCTAGCAAATACGAATTTTCCCAATGAAGCTACTGTGTTGCCACTGCATCAGCTTCACTATGGCTTCTCTGCCTCTCTGCAAATGCACTCACCGGATCTGGAATGCCTCCTCCGGTTTCACTTTCTCTGTCCCTCTCTCACTACTTTGACCTCGCTAAATATCTCTCCGCCAACAAAACGCTGCTACTATGGAAATCGATTTCCCAGTAAAATCGAACTGCTCAAGTGTCTCATCTCCAAGCCCCATTGAATTCTCTTATAATCCTTCGTTGAGACTTCAATGACCAAGATTAGATCCTAATCAAAGGCTAGGATTAACTAGAAATCAATCTATGTGATTATCGAGAACATTTACATCATAACTTAATTAGTTCTAATTAATTAATCATATTCCCTAAGTTTAGACTTAGGAAATATTTAAAGACTGACTAATAATCTAATTAAGTCATCTCTAGGTGGAATTTCGAGAAACAATTTCTAGGTTTTGGAGATCTCCTGTATTCTACCTATTCTAGCCTCTCCACAAAATATCAAGGCTAGCACACATCTGATGCTAAAAAAACTAACATTTATCTCACTCATCATCCCCCTTTTGAATTTCTCGTTGAGAGTCATGGGCTTTAGGAGTCCCTTCCATAGGTATGAAATAGTCTTGGTGGTGCAATTAATGAGTCTCTCTATTCCATGTGATTCCATAAATTTTTTCCTAACTACCTTTTGTTGGATTGCTAATGCCTTTGGTATTTGTCATCACAATTACTTTGACCAATGCTCATGGTTGGTGTTCCATTCCCCTCGTCCCTCCTTCTTCCTTTTCTTCATGGTAGAAGAAGCTTTTGGTTTGGAAAACCTACGGTTTTTGTTTCCATTATTTCTTTTCCTAATCAATAAACCTTTTCCTAAGCTCATTTAATTCAATCTTATTCATTGGAAACATTGGTTTGTGTCCAAGGGAAGGCCAAAATACTTGTTGATGTAGGGGGGATTCAATTTCTTGTATTGATGAGCACAACAATAGAGGTGATAAAGTTCTGGGTACTGTTACCCACCACCAGTGGTTGACCCCACAGTTGAATTTTTCTCCTAGATTTGTCTTCAGCAGCCAACAACCCATGACAACCACCAGTGTAGCCAATATATTGTGCCAATTGATATCTGCTCTCTGAGCTAGTCATATGTCCCCTTGCCCAACTGTGAAGAGTGTATGTTTGAAGGTGGGCCATCGAATCCTAACGGTATGTTTTTTATTGTGTAATTGGGTGTTTTTGCTTTTTTTCCCTTGGGCACATTGGGTATGGATTGTTGGGTGACATGGAAGAAGGAAGGGTTTTGATTGTAGTCTTGTTCCCTCACCTTAAATGGTGGGTTAATCTTCAACCATAGTCCCGTGGGATCTCCCCTGTTTGCTTATAGCTTCAGGATGGACACTACTTGGGAAACCCTTATTATGGTAGTGTGGTCCCATTTTCCCATTTCACATTTTTCACTCTACTATGCACATTACATGCCCTATGTCATCATCTTCCCTCTATGGGTCCACAAGGCTCTGGTACACCCCCTCCCACTGTCCACATGTTTGGGTTGGGCCTAGAAATGTTGCCTTGAATGATGATGCAGTTAAAAAAATGGAGAAAATCATATCATGGCCACATACAAAAGAAAATAATATCAAAAAATGCAAAAGATGGTGGGAATATTATATTAGCGCGTGGGAAAAATCCAAACATGAGCTCTACCCCTCCATTATGGTTATCACTTTGGTTCCTAGGGATCCATGAGTGCCCCCTGCTTAATTATGGATCCCATGCCTATCCCAACCCCTAGTGGGCGATGAACTGCCCCATCTTAAGGGGGTAATCACTGCTTATATCATACACAACATGCTCTCATCTCCTAGAGCCCCGAATAGTATCATAAATAAAACTCAAGAAAAGGAAAAAGGAAAATGAAGAAGGGTGGAAAAAGAAAGTTAGGAGTAACTCATGTACCATGATTGATCCCTTCTACATCTATGAACTCAAATATGTGGGCATACTCATCATTACCACCCTTGAACCCATGACATTTGGCTATGAGACCCCTATGTCCCATCCACCTCATCATCATCCATATGATCCCAATCATTTGAAGGATGTACCTTGGACATGTCTTTACCCTTAGGGGTTGTGAACACCTAATATGGTTGTTTATTAACCATTGCTACCTATTACATGCTCAAAACACCAAATTTGGAAGGGAAGCCCATTATGAAGTCTTATTTGTGCCCTTGATTAACAAAGCTTGGTTCACTTAGATGCACTAATGAATTATTTTACCTAATGGTGAGGAAACACATTAGATCTTATATGTAATTGGAAAGTGGTTTCATCGTGGGCTGAGTGACTTAACTGGGGCCCAAGCCCACTAGAGTATCATATTGACACTTGTAGGGGATGTGTTGAGATCCATGGGGCTCCATCATGTGTTAGAGCATTACTTAATGCGATTGGCATTGTTGTTGCACAAACTAGTAGGCCTAGTAAATAGGCTAAAGCTAGAGGGAAATGTTGCCACACAATCTAACAAGGGGTCCTAGGTGGGGTACCTAAGGTAAAACTACTAGACCAAATGACAACAATGGGTCAAAAACCCACTATCACCTTAGTCAGTTTCCCCTACTCTTCACAGACTCTCACTAATGGGAGGAGTCCCGATATGAGGGAAATCACTTGAATGATAGGATCAATGGCAAGGTATGATGTGATTTCCAAGGCCCATTCGAAGGAGAGACTCAAATAAAGGCTCTATGCTTCAAAAAGAAGCTATTGGCTCCCCAAGAAATGCCTATGAGGAGACCTAGACCTAGGTCTAATGATATTCAATAATGATGAGAATTCCTAAGGTCAAGGTTCCTAAGATGATTAGGAGCTGTCAAGAAGCTTTGAGTAATGCTTATATGCCTTTAATCAGACTTTTTCTATCCTTGAGAAGCCTAGAGAGGGACCACAAGAGACGTATGATTTATGTATAATCTCTAGAGAAGACTCTTCAAAGTGCACTCTAGGTCAAGGTGGGATAGGAGAAAGGGTTTAGAATGATTTATTCTACTGAATACTATGTACACAAACCCTCAAGAAAGCCAACACACCTAAATGTTCAAGATAGACTTCAAAGTTGGACCTAGTGCTTGAGATTTCTCAAGATTGAACTGTGGGAATTGCATGAAACCTAGAGGATCACTAGAGGATACACCAACACAGTAGCTTATCCAAGTGGACTTGAAAAAGTCCTCCCCCTAATGAATTAGGAGGAAGCCCTAGCTAGGTCATCTAGGTTTGGAGGCTGCAAAATTTGGAGAAGAAAAAGAAAGGGAAAAGAGCGGTGACCATCAATCTTGATCGGACTAGTGCCTTATTTTTTGGCTATGGAGTCTATGATGGTGAAGATTTCCCAAAATTTTCCTTCAAGGAGGCCGAAAAGTGATGCCCTAGCATGCACTCTTCAATAATTACCTACTAAATTTCTATGGCTTTTCTTGGAACAAGAACCAAATCCCTTCCACTAGGAACATTCATCTAATATCATGCAATGGGTAACATGTGCAATTTGCAATCAAACAATCTTTCACAATGATATTCAATAAACTAGGGCACACAAGATCTAATTAATTGCCATAATTCCACAAGTTAGACATTATGTAAAAAAGAAATTTTCACAATATAGCACTTACAAGATGATAATAGATATATCCAAAAGACAAGTTGCTCCAATATAGGATGAAATTTTTGTCTCCAAAGATATCGAAATGCATCAATAGAATCTCCAAGTTGCTCCAATATAGGATGGGGCACGAACAAGCAATGTGTGATGCTGAAGAAGCCCATGGTGTGGAAATCAATGCTCTGTTGTGGTGGAATCCCATGGCTCTCAATTATCACTGTACAAGTGTCATTATGACACTTTGGAGGGCTTGGATCCCATATAGGGAAAACAATTCCAAGATGAATAATCCTGTATAAGATCCAATGCATCTCCTAACCTTCCACTACAACCATCCATTAGTGAAATTGAGTAAATAAGCTTGCTAATCAGGGGAAACAATGGACACTTCATAGTGGCATGCCCTTCCAAATGGGATTTAGAATGTACAGGTGTTACCTTGCTCAACAAGAGAGGTTAATAAAGGAACCTATTGAGTGGTTCTTCAATCTCAAAGGGAGTGACAGATCCATGGTACATCCATCAAATGGTAGGGGTCATGTGATATAATGATGGAATAGAGTGGGGATAAAGGGATAGCTCCCAACCATATGCCATGGTACAAGGGTAGCTATGACGAGGGAAGCCCACACATTGGGTATATGGATTTAGGAGGGAGAAATCGTGGTACATAAGTTACCCCGACGTTTTTTTTCCACCCCTCTTCATGTATTTTGCCTTTATTGATTTTTCTTTCTTTTACCACCCGGAGCTCTAGGGGATGAGAGCATGGAAGCAGTGGTTACCCCCTTAAAGTTGGGTAGTTCATTGCCCATCACGGGTTGGGACAATCATGGGATCCTTAATGATGCAGGGGGAACTCGTAGGGGGCCCTAGGAACCAGGGTGATGGCCATAGATAAGGGTAGAGCTCATGTTTGGCTTTTGCCCATGCGCTAAATTTTTATGTTTCGACCATCTTTTGCATTTTTTGGTACATTTCCTATTGCAAGTGGCCAAATTATGATTTTATCTTTATTTTTAGATGCACCAGCCTTCGAGGCATCATTCCAACCTCGACCCAAAGTGTGGACAAGGGGTGGTGGAGGCTAACACCTTGTGGACCCAATGGACAAATTTGGACCTGAATGGGAAAAGTGTGAAAAGGGGTTATAATGAGCCGAGGGGAGTGAGATATATGGTTTCGGGAAGCAGGACCACTCAACCAAAATCAGGGTTTCCCATATAGTGCCACTCCTAAAGCTAGTAACCATTAGAGGAGATACCACGAGACTAGGATACAAGATTAACCACCAAGTTGGGACAAGGGAACAAGAATACAATCCAAGCCCATTATTTCCGCCAAATCCCCCCACTAATCGATGTCAAAATGTGCCTGAGAAAAACAAGCATAAACACCGAAAATTCGTACCTTCGAGTTTGGAAGGCCCACCTTCAAACATATGATCATACAGATGGCTGAGGGCACACAATGCCTAGCTTGTGTGGCTAAGAATGGTGGCACATCGAACTCTCTGGTGGCTGAAAAGGGTTGTTGGTTGCCGACTGAAGACAAATCTAGGAGAAAATTTCTCCTATAGGGGTCACCCACTAGTGATGGGTAACATCTGGCTCCAATTGAGATATGAGCTCTCAGTAGAGTGCATGAACCTTGTACTCGAACGGGGAGGTAATGAAAACAAAAACAATATCTTGGGACTTCAGACCTGTTACCTGCACATCAAAGATGAAGCAAATAGGGAAACATGCTTTTATAGCGTCCTTTGATCGCCCATGCTTTTGTTAGTACATAAAATCAACAAAAAATAAAATTTACTCTATAATGCAAATTTAATCTAAACGCACCCAATCTAGCATAATAACATAATACAAGATTAATTTCTAATGAAAAAATCAATATGCAATGCATCCTACTCTAACATGCATATACATTATGCAAGTGCTAAGTGTAATCATAGAGACAATACAACAAACATATTAGTAGATCAGTATAAGAACACTTGTCTCTATGGTTATTCACGCAATAAATCCAAAATTAAAGATAGGAAGAATCATATGGAGGATTGTAAGGGTGAGAGGTGAGAAAATAAGAGACCCATTCATCATAGAAAGAACTTTGGAGGAAGGGAAATACACCATTTTGGAGGATTGAATCTGTTCTTCTAACCAAAAGATGGAGATGTCAATAATCAAGTACAGGAACCTTCGATACCTTGGGAAAATCATCTTAAAATGGTTCAAAAACATCTAAAATGACACCGTCTTATTATTGGAAAAGAAAGGTGTGAAACCATCATTTTTTTTTTGGTAAATAAGACTAATTCTATTAATCGATCATATGGTACAAGAAGAGATTATAATCAAGAGAGGCAAGAAGTGGAAACCGGAAATGATAAATAATCAACCTTGGTCCCAAAGGGTGAACATGAAACAGACAAAAGAACAATGAAGCGTGACTAGGAAACAAAAGAAGAGAGAAACAAGGTTCTACCCAGAGTGGGCAGCATCCTTCGTGCGAGATTTTTTCCCTTTCTTTTTGTTGACTTTGACCCATCCAACGTAATTGTTGTTGATTGCTGGAGGAGTCTCTTTATCTGAGTTAGAAGAGAAGGATCCATGGGTGCGTTTTTGAGAGCTCATCGTGACAGGGGATCCCTCAGGGACAATGGAGGATGAGTCTCTTGTCGGCTTTGCCTGCTCCATTTCTGCATCAATCTCCTCCTCATCTGAGCTCGAGATGTCATCGTCATCCACGGGAGGTGAGTGAAAAGGTATCCATCTTTTGGGTTTTGGCTTGGGGTTGTTTTGCTTTTTCTGGGCCAGGAACTTGGTGCAAGAGTTCTGAAGGTGCCCTGTTTGGTGACAGTGGCGACAACGAAAGGTTGTGTTCTCATAATCTAGAGACTGTGTCCACAAGAAATCACGAAACTTGAGATTGATTTGATCTGGCAGACCTTTACTTATGTCGATTTCAACACATATTCCCGAAAGGGATCTGATGTCAGGTAGCGGCCCAAGGAGTTTCCTATGCCTTGGAAGACTGACAGGTGCCATAAATGAGCAGGTAAATTAGGAAGCCTGACCCAGACTAGAATCTTGGTGATGATTGTTGTAGAGGGGTCGAAATCTGGGAAACAGGGGGTGAGGAAGAGTCTTGCTCGTCCTCAAAACCATGGACCTTCTATTATGGCCCTTTGGTAATCTTTGTTGTGATCAAACACTACAATGAAGAAGCCCTTTGAATAGAACACAACCGTGCAGTTGTGGGTTCAGTTGGCATAGATCTAGTCGTTGAGATCCTTTGTGCACGGCCAAAGTCCATTGAATCTGCAGATGATGGCGGTTTCTGCATATTTTTGAAGTTGCTCTGCCAGATCTGGATGGGAAATCTATATGGAGGGAACTTCCTCCATTTTATCAACCAGAAAGGGCTTGGGGGCCGCAGGGGATGGTTCTTCTTTTCTAGGTTGTGCATGGACAACATCCTTGTAGGAAAAAGCTGGTGTAGATGAAGAGTGCCCCGCATCCTCCCCTCTCAAACGAAGGGTTAAAACTACAGTAGCGTCTCTCTCAATGTTATAGATTGAAAGGGGAAAAGAGACATCAAGTTGTTTACCTCCATATAAAAGCCTTTGAAGAGCTGAAGGAATCCCCAGCCTGTGCTCCAGGGCTTGTAGGAGTTTCTGTACTTTGTCCGTTGAGAAAACTCATATCATCAAGGATCTGCTCGTGAGGAGCGAGATCTAGATTTGAAAGGCCTGAGAGGATGGATCTAGGGAACTCGGGCTGTCAGGAAGCATTGTTGAGCCTAACTTGAATATCCATGCCTGATCTTTTCAGTCCTCGTCCTTTTCTGAGATCTTGTCGCAGTCATCTGAGCTCAGGCTGTCATTGGGGGCCTTCTTTTTTCCCCCATTTTCAATGCAGCTGGGGAGCTACAGGTGAGGTTTACCCTGGGAAGCTTTGTCATCAACGTTTTTCACAAGGCTCCTGAGACGTGAGCGTAGCCCTTGTGCCGGCGGCTGTTTGCACACAAGTATGTTTGTTGGAGAGATCCGAAGCGGTTGCGTAGCTGAAGTCCTCTGGTCTTTCAGATCTGACTTGCTTTGTGTTTTCTTGACGACGACAGAGGGATGTAGAATCCTCGCAGGTGCACTCCCTCTTGCTTTGGAATCGTTGACCTGCATAGAGATTGAGTTGGCTTCTATGCGTGCGTGAGAGAGCTCAACGCATAGATTCTTTAGCTTTTCGTCAGCGGAGTTGTGGATCTCGTTGGGCTCAAGTTGAATCGGGGCCATGCCATATCTCTGGGTTCCGTGATCCGCAGGCCTGTGTTGAGGCTTGGCAGCAGCGGCAGAGAGCTGGGAGCCGCAGGCAAGAAACATAGGGTTCATCCTTCCTCACGCTCCAGAATAGAAATATGTTTTCCAAGTTGAAGAATGCATTTAGGTGTGAAACCATAATTATACCTAGGGAAAAACCATGATTCCTCACTTTTAAGAGGTGACACTAACTCTTCCTCAAAACTAGGTAAATGAACCTCATCACAAACATATCCACCTGTGGGCCATTAACACAAGAAGGGGAGGACTGCTCAAACATGAAGAAAAATCCTTTGTCGGTGACACAATTGGAAGAAACATCCTCCTTAATTCCTTCCATACTTCAGCTATTGGAATAATCCATAATGATGGAAAGTTTCTTTTTGAGAGGATTTTCATCAACTTGAAACATAAAGAAGAGACCTTTCCAATCATTAGGATGGGATTCATAAGAAGCTTCATATTGACTAATATTATCTACCAGAGGGGGCAAAATATTTTCTTCTTTTTCAAATTCGATACCCCATACCTTGGCCTAGAATTTACCCATATGTTATTTAACACCTTGATTGTGATCATTTTCCTCAGAATCGTCCCTTTCTTCATTGTTAGATAGGGAGATCTCCTCTTCTTTCTCTTTTTCTTGAAGGATATCACCCAAAGTGTTTACTACATGATTCTGGTAATTAACTTCTAGGAGGAGGGAATCTGTAGGATTCTTCTTATATTCACATTTCAATTCATAAAACATTCCTCCTTGCTCACAAAAATGAAAGTGGAGATCGTTGCGTGTATATTTTTCTACTAGCTCCATGCAAGACTTGTCATATTCATCCATTCTTTCTTGCAACATTTGGAGGCTTTTAGGATCAAGATCCTCATCCTCATCCCTAGAGGAGACACTTTCAAGTTCATTGTTGATTTTTGTAGGATCGGATGTGCTCTGTGAAAATTCCAAGTCCTAGAACTGGAATCCTACTGCAGCTAACTGAATTAACTTCACCTACTTGAAAATTACATTAACAAGTTATTTGCAGCAGATTTATTCTGTAAACATTGAAGTAATTACTGCTACAAACTTCACTTAATTAATTTAGATGCGGAAAAATGAAACTGAGAAAAAGAAAAACATCACACAGGACACCATTATTTTTGGACAAATGTCCCTGGAAAAACCCAATGCGGGAAAACCGGTGCAACAAAACTGAGGGTTTTATTATTAAACAACAGTTATATCTGAATACAATCTCTGGATGCCTTACTAGCTATCCAGTACAAAGAATAGCACTCGGCAGAAGAAAGACAAATTGTGAGATTACCTGACTTTGCAAGTCCCGAATGATCCTGTAGTTGAACTGATGAAACCCCAACACCCTTTGTGTTGCCTCTGCGCAATAGTTGCATAAGCCTGCGTGGGGAATTATCTAGAACTGCGCCACCTCCTCTATTGAATCATTCAACTTTCATAAATCTCGATTCCAGCCCTCCTGGCTCAGAACTTCGATCTCCCAGCTGAAACTCGAACTTCTGCAAAGAATACTATGCTACCTCTGCATATGGCCTTTGTGGCCCCGCGTCAACCTCTTTGGGCTCTGCGCTGCTTCCTCTTCATCTTTCTCTGCCTCTCTGTTGAGTATTCTTGGCCCCAGAGAAGATCCTCCAACCAAAATTGTCTCTACCCCTCAACTGCGTGAGAATCTCTCGATCAAAGTTTTCTTCTGACCACTGCTCCTTCAAAAAATTCAATCTCTTGATCTCTCGATGTGTTTTGCAAATGACCCTCAATCCTTCCTTTATATTCTTCTCAACGAGACTTCAACGAACGAAATTAGATATCCAATTAACTGCGAAAATTACATTTTGACTTGATTTGCTTTTTCTAGAAGTTACACCCACAGTTTAGATTAATACCCATTAATTATTTTAACTTCCTAAGTTTAGAATTAGGGTCCCGTTAAAAATAATTATTTTATCAAATGAAACTCTCTCTGGATGGAATTCCCCAAAACAATTTCTGGGTTATCTGGAATACATGTGTCTAAGCCTCTCCACACAGTTTGAGACTTAGAGCACATCTGATGCTACCATAAATTAACACTCCCTCTTCGCGAGGAATGTGCTCTAGCAAATATGCTATGCTGCACACTGCTCTGACTCTGAAGCATCTCCCTCTGTGTTGTCAATGTCTGCCATGCAGTCCACCAACTACTGTGTTGTTGTTGCAACTGTACTGCTGTTGACCCAGCCACGATCAACACTGCATCTATACTACAAGTCCCTCTCAAATGTTGCATCTATGCTATTGCTAGCAATGCCACTACTAACTCTTCACTGCAACTCAGATGCTGAGAGAAGCAACTAAAAAAACATCCAAAAAAATCTGAACAAGTGTTCAGGATGCATCTCGATGCTAAAGCTCTGACTGCTGCTAGTACCACGTTGTCCCTCTGAAGCACTGCATTGTTGCTGCTCTACACTGCATCCCTCTGTGTTGCTGCAAATTTTCTCTATGCTGCTCAGATTCTTGTGTTGCTAACCACTGCATCTGTCGCTTCAACACTCATTTGCACCAACTAAACCTCCTCCAGCCTGCTACTGCTAATCTTTGGGCACTCGTAGCAAGGTCATGATCCAAGAGGTGGACTCCTCAAGAAACCTGCCCAACTAAATTTCTTACGAACTTACAACTCAATATTGCCCCATTTCCCTCTTGGAGATGAGTGGGCACTCAAGGCATATTCATCCTCCTCGATATTCACGGACGCAGCCTTCGGATCATGCTTCTCGTCTTTGTCCTTTTTCTTCAAAGGACACTAGGTAGCGTTGTGACCAAGTTCACCACACCTGAAGCACTTTATCTTCGAGACGTCCTTTCTTCTTCATTGCTCTGCCCCTTGGATGCAAGGGCTGCATTTTCCTCCTCCTCCTTCGTCTTTGACCCACTGCCAATGTTGCCATCAAGTTTACACTTGACTAGGTCTCTCAGTTCTTCCTGCTGAAGAGCAGCCCACATATCTTCCCAACCTGGCATGGTTGCTCTGCCCAGGATGCTTTGGACAATAACCTGCCATTCTTCAGTGACTACATTAAGAGCCAATCTCACCATTGCTCTAGGAGAAGGGGTGGACCCCACGACTGCTAGTTGATCATGATTTTTCTGAAGCCTAGTTAAGAACAGAACAATGCGCTTCCCTCTCTGCATCTGCACCATCCCCAGTTTCTGCTCTAAGTACATGTTCCGCTACTCGGAAGATCCTTCATACAACGCTGCCAAGGCTTCCCACATTTGCCTAGCTATGTCCTTGCCGGCTATATGGGACACAATATGATCTTTGGCTCCATCAAGGAGCAAAATTTTAGCCTTCACCATTGTAGAAATTTTGACCCAACCCCAGTTATCAGTTTCTCCTTATTACTCCCATGTAGTTAAATGCCCATTCCCATAAACATACATTCAACAAGCTGGAAATAATAAATATTTCTGAAAACACAAATTCTGAAAATTTCAAAGTGTTAGAAAATGCAGAAATAAAACTCAAAAAATATATCAACCACACACACAGAAAATGACACGTTGATTTTTTGTCAATATGACCCTGGAAAAACCCCCTACAACTCTTGGGGAAAACCAGTTCGAAAGCTCCTCTTTATTTCTAAATATTGCTTTTACAGTGAGACAAAAAATATAGTAAAAATTCCAACAACCACACAAATGTACTTATCTCAATTTCCATGCTCGTACACCGCCTCAGAAAACGTGCCAACCAGCAAACTTACAAAACAGAAAAATTACAACATTTATTACAGCATTAAATGTTGAACTGCCACCCTCGATTTGTGTGCCCATAATTCAACAGTACGCCTGTACAGAAAGTATAGTTGTACTTCCTCCTTGATTCCTGTGCCTGAAAACTGCCTCGAAAACAGCGTTGTCTTGCTATACAGATTTCCTCGAAATTTGTGCCAGAAACCAGTAGTACTCCTCGATTTTTGAGCCCAAAATCTTCCTTGGAATGTGTGTTGAAGCTGTTGTACGGAATCCCTCGAAATTTGTGCCTCCTTTCTCGAAAAGTGTGCCAACCTCCTGTTGTACGGATTTCTACCTTAGGAAATGTGCCTCTAAGCTGCTGTACGGATTTGCTGAAGTCTCCTTGTTGCTGCCCTCGTTCTTCTCACTGCTCAGAAATGTCTCCTTGCTTTCTCTGCTCCTCTCTCAATCTGTTCATGAAAGAATGAATGACCTTTTCTCTTCTTTTCCTCCTTTAACCTAACCTTAAGTGACTTTTGGGGAATCCCTAAATCCAATGGCTGAGATAACTTTAGATCTAGGGCTGAGATTAAATGTGCTTTTAAATCTCACTTTATATTTTTTAATTCACTCCACTTTAATGAGGGCCCACTTAGCCTTTTATTTCCAAAGTCACTTTTCACTTTCTAATTTCACATTGACTTTATTAAAGTCACTTTAAAATTAGACTTAGTAACTTTATCACTTATAAAGTCACTTTTAAATTAGATTTGACTTTACCACTTATAAAGTCACTTTAGGAGAAAAAAGTTAACTACATTTGGACACTTTTCCCTAGGCCAAAGATCAAAGCCTTAGGGAACCACTTGTCCTCTGGTATCCAAATTTTTACACTCCCTCTTACCGAGGAAAGTGTTCCTCACCACACCCATCTTGTCTCTGAAGTAGACATGCTTGCCCCGTGGTAAGGCTTTGGTGAATATATCGGCTACTTGCTCATCTGTGGGAATATACTCAAGTTTCACAGCTCCCTTCTGAACATAGTCTCTGATGAAATGATATTTGATCCCGATATGCTTTGACCTGTCATGAATACTAGATTCTCTATGAATTTAATGCAACTCTTATTATCACAATAAATAATTGAAGGTCGCAACGGTTGACTAAATAAGCCAAACAACATCTTGCGAAGCCATATGGCCTCACAACTAGCTAGACTGGCTGCCATGTACTCTGCTTTTGCTGAACTCAATGCTACTGACTGTTGCTTTCACCTGAACCACGGCACAACTGCTGAACCCAACCCAAAACAACACCCTGAAGTGCTCTTCCTATCAGAAGCACAACCTGCCCAATCAGAATCAGTGTACCCTACCAATATCACTCCTTCTCCCTGTCTATAATCTAGACCATAATCCACTGTCCTTTGCAAGTACCGCAAAATGTGTTTTGCAACAACCCAGTGCACTCTCCTGGGCTCACACATGAACTGGCTCATCGTGTTAACTGCAAAACATATATATGGTCTAATGTTGACCAAATACATCAAGGAACCAATCAGTGGTCTATACAATGTGGGATACACGAACTCGGAATCTGAAGCGTGAAGCTTCTTCTAGTTACTGATCATAGGTGTCGACATGGGTCTACAATCCTCCATGTGGAATCTGCTAAGGATGGCCACAATATACTTCCCCTGTCCCAAGAAGAAATGCCCCTCCTCCTGCCACACCTCCAAACCTAAGAAGTAATGCATCAGGCCAATATCCTTCATCTCGAACTCTAAAGCAAGATTTCTCTTGCAGCCCTCTATGAGTCTCTCTGCACCCATAATGACCAAGTCATCCACATACAACACCAAAATGAGAGGCTCCTCGCCTATCACAATAAAGTATGAGTTTGGATCTGCATCACTCTTTGTGAAACCCATCTCCTGCAAGTACGTATCAATCCTGGAGTACCAAGCTCTAGGAGCTTGCTTCAGGCCATAAAGGGCCTTCTTCAGTCTGCATACATGGGAATCCTTCCCATGCACCTCAAAGCCCTGTGGCTACTCAGTGTACACCACCTCCTATATGAAGCCATTGAGAAATGCGGTCTTCACATCTATCTGGTGGATCTTCCAACCCATCTCTGCTGCTATCGATATAATGGAGCGAATGGAAGTATATCAAGCCACGAGAGCGAAGGTCTCCTCATAATCTACTCCCTCTACCTGGGAGAACCCTCTAGCCACAAACCTAGCTTTGAACTTCTCGATGCTGCCATCTGCAGTGTGATTTACCTTGTAAAGCCATCTGGAAGTAACCACAGATTTGCCCTCAGGCCTCGGCACCACCTCCCAAACATCATTCTTCATGATAGAAGAATACTCCTCTTGCATGGCCTCTCTCCAAACCTACTGGCTAGTGACCTCCTCATAGTTAGAAGGCTCAGAGCCAACGATGTTGGCAACCATTGCCATATAGCTACAGAACCTCTCAGGTGGTCAGCTCTCTCTGACCGATCTCTTCGGCCGAGCAACATATGTGGCCTCTCTCAAGGTGTCCTGAAGCCACTTGGGCTTCCTCTTCCCTGAGCACATTTCTCCCACTGGAGAGTGAAACTCCTCATCCTCATCAGAAGCCTGAACTCCTAAATGTCTGTCTGCTGTCTTCCTACCTGAACCTGTACTCGTAGATGCTAAAGTATTGTGTGAACTATCCATTAGTGGACTACCTTGTGAACTGCTCTGCGTACTGCTCTACATGTTGCCCGAAGCACCACCCCTCAGCCACAACTCACTGATGGACCTGACACCGTAATCGGTGTACCTCCTGATCCCTGCCCACTGGATCCCTGTGACTAACTCAGGTGCTCCTGAGGGTCTGGTGAATCCAGATACTCTAACTCCCATGACCTCCTGAAAGCCCTGTCCTCCTCGAACTTCACATCCCACCTGACAACAACTCTCCTCTGTGCAAGAATATAAATCCAAAATGCTTTCGAGGTCTCACTGTAGCCCACAAAGATACCCATCTCAGCAGTGGGCTCTAGCTTGGTCCTCTTCTCCTTGGGTACGTAGGAGTATGCAATACACCCAAAGATACGGAAGTGACCAACATCAGGCTTCTTCCTAGAAAAAGCCTCCTCCGGAGTCACATGCCCCAAGGCACGATGTGTACTCCTGTTCTGCAAATACACAACAGTGTTGCGGGCCTCTACCCACAAAAACAACGGTAACCCCTGATCATGTAGCATGGCTTTGGCAACCCTAATGATGGATCTGTTCTTCCTCTCCGAAACCCCATTTTGTTGGGGGTTGTAAGGAACTGTGAACTCCCTCCTGATGCCTGCCTCCAGAAAATAATCAACAAACTCACCAAGGGTGTACTCCCCTCCACTGTCCAACTTGAGGGACTTGATCTTCTGACTTGTCTGAGTCTCCACAAGAGCTCTGAACTCCTGAACCGCTTGAAGACCTCACTCTTGGTCTTTAATAAATAAATCCTGGTCTTCCTGGAGTGATCATCAATGAATAAAACATAGTACTCATATCCACTCAAGGAAACATGAGACATCCGACCGCTCACATCGGTATGAATCAAATCAAGAATCCCAGTCGATCTGCTGATACTATTGGGAAAAGGGGATTTGGCAAACTTCCCCATAGCACATCCTCTGCATGTATCAATGTGATCAGAACTGAAATCTGGCACCCCTGTAGTGATATCACGCAATGTCCTCAAGGCCCCATGATACATGTGCCCCATCCTGCAGTGTCAAATCTCGCACAGATTTGAGCTTCTAGCTCTGCTGCCGATACTACTGCTCAATGCCAAAAGGGGCTGAAACGCAAACTTGTACACCTTGGCATGGCGTACACCAATCACTCTAGCTGAATCAGCTAGAGCGCCCGTGGGATATATAAGCACCGGTCCTCTCCTGAACAATACCTCATACCCTCTGTCCTCCAATGCTGAGACGGATATAAGGTTCTTTCTCATCCCTGGCACATATAGAACATCAGACACTTTCAAGGGAGGTTTGAGTTCCCTATTAAATGTCAATGTCCCCACAGCGATTTCTCTAACAATGTTGTCGTCTCCGAGTACTACCTCTATATCAGTGCCACTCTCTGAAAGCTCTGAGAAGTACTCACGAACTCCTGTCATATGACATGAAGCCCCACTGTCAACATACCAAATACCTGAAGATGCTTCGGTAGTGGAGGGAAATGCACACTCCCTCTCAACCTCCGTGGCAGGTAATCCTGCACTAATGGAATCACAAGCAATGAACCGAAACTCTCGGTCAAAGCTCTCCGAAAAGTCCTCTATCTTTGCTGATGCTGCCATGGTCCTATCCTTTCCCTTCTTCTTCTTCTCTGGACACACAACTGCATAGTGTCCCATCTTCTGACAATTCCAATACTTCACCTTGGAATAGTCCTTCTGCTGTTCACCTGCTTACTTTTACCTTTGCCTTTGCCCCCACCACCACTTGTGGAAGCTTGCTTCTTTCTCTTGCCCTTCTTGCCTCCTGCTAACAATGCTACATTGTCATCCTTCTCAACTGGTTTGGCTGCCCCAAGATGGTTATTTCTGATTTCATTTTGAATGCAATCATCCCACAACCTCTCCCAAGTGGGAAGGGTCTCCCGTGCAACAATTCCATCAACAAAGTTCAACCATGTACTAGGAAGGCCATTCACTGTAATCCGCACCAACTTAGTGGGTGGAATGACCTCTCCAACTGCTGCCAACTCATCTCTCATATTAGTGATCTTTGTGAGGTATGCAGTAACACTATCAGTCTTTGCCATCTTAATGGCTTTCAGCTTCTCCCTTAGGACCATTTTTTATTCTCATTGGTACTCTGGTAGAGATTGGTCTGTCCACATCTCCCGTGCAAATGTCTTTCCTCTCACATGAGGAACCACATGGTCTTTAATACCATCCAGAATCAGTCTCTTTCCCCTGGAATTCTTCTTATTAAACTCAGCCAACTGAACAACGTTAGTAGGTACTGTTACTGGGTGCTGTTGGGTATGAACCATGATGCCCCAGACTTCTGCCTGCTCAAAGGTACTCTGGATTCTCTCCTTCCATGTACTGTAGTTACTATGCCCGTCCAACCTATCCTCCACCCTCAAGCCCAAAGACATGCTTACTTTCCTAATAAATTGAAAATTTCACCATTGTGGTAAAGGTTTAGTTTTCTGTGTGAAATATAAGCTCGCTGTAATTTTTTCACTTGCTGTCCCAAATTGCACTTTTCAGCCACCCAAGCTCTGACCCAACCCCGATTATCAATTTCTCCTTATTACTCCCATGTAGTTAAATGCCCATTCCCATAAACATACATTCAACAAGCTAGAAATAATAAATATTTCTGAAAACACAAATTCTGGAAAATGCAGAAATAAAACTCAGAAAATATATCAGCCACACACAGAAAATGACACGCTGATTTTTGGTCAATATGACCCTGGAAAAACCCCCTACAACTCTTGGGGAAAACCAATTCGAAAGCTTCTCTTTATTTCTAAATATTGCTTTTACAGTGAGACAAAAAATACAGTGAAAATTCCAGCAACCACACAAATGTACTTATCTCGATTTTCATGCTTGCACACTGCCTTGGAAAATGTGCCAACCAGCAAACTTACAAAATAGAAAAATTATAGCATTTATTACAGCATTAAATGTTGAACTGCCACCCTCGATTTGCGTGCCTATAGTTGTACGGATTGTACGAAAGTAAAACTATACTTCCTCCTCGATTATTGTGCTTGAAAACTGCCTCGAAAACAGCGTTGTCCTGCTGTACGGATTTCCTCGAAATCTGTACTGAAAACCAATAGTACTCCTCGGTTTTCAAGCCCAAAATCTACCTTGGAATGTGTACTGAAGATGCTATACAGAATCCCTCAAAATTTGTGCCTCCTTTCTCGAAAAGTGTGCCAACCTCTTGCTATACGTATTTCTGTCTTGGGAAATGTGCCTCCAAGCTACTATACGGATTTGCTGAAGTCTCCTTGCTACTGCCCTCTTTCTTCTCACTACTTAGAAATGTCTCTTTGCTTTCCCTCCTCCTCTCTCAATCTACTCATGAAACAATGAATGTCCTTTTCTCTTCTTTTCCTCCTTTAACCTAACCCTAACTGACTTTTGGGGAATCCCTAAATCCAATGGCTGAGATAGCTTTAGATCTAGGGCTGAGATTAAATGTGCATTTAAATCTCACTTTCTATTTTTTAATTCACCCCACTTTAATAAGGACCCACTTAGCCTTTTATTTCCAAAGTCACTTTTCACTTTCTAATTTCACATTGACTTTATTAAAGTCACTTTAAAATTAGACTTAGTAACTTTATCACTTATAAAGTCACTTTTAAATTAGATTTGACTTTACCACTTATAAAGTCACTTTAGAAGAAAAAGTTAAATACATTTGGACACTTTTCCCTAGGCCAAAGATCAAAGCCTTAGGGAACCACTTGTCCTCTGGTATCCAAATTTTAACAACCATGTCAGAATTGTACTTCTTCAGTGGATCTAGATCTACAAGGACAACTACTGTAATCGTCATGAAAAGTTTGAGATCGAATTCATCTAGAAGGCTTGTGATTCTCACCTTCCAGATTACATAATTGGAGGCTCCCTCCAACCGGTCCTGATCTCTAAGCCTGTGATCTACCATGGCCGTCAAGAAAATGTCAAATCTGCTCCCTCTCTTCCCCCTTTGCATAACACTAGACTAGCTTACGCACTCCTTACTGGAGCTTGTAGATCTGCGACCCAGATCTGTTGTTCAGATCTTAGAAAAATGAAATTCTCTAGCTAGGAACTTCTCGAGGAAGAAAATTCCCTCACTATGCTTCTTCTTTCTCTTCTGATCACTTTCTGCCTAGCAAGAACAAATTATGCCAGCAACAAACTGCATCCCACCAGCTCTACGCTGAGGATCTACGCTTCTCCCTCTGGCTCAGCAAAATCTCGATCTGGAAGCCCTACCTCTCTATCGACTCACTTAGAGAGAGACTTTCCACGAAACTTCAGCCCTCTAGGGATTCTAATTGCTACTTTTTGTAGCTATTTGACCTCCCTTCTCAGCGCTAGATCTACTCTTCCTGTTTTTCCTGCAAAGCTCCACAAGCTTTGATTCCATGTGGAAATTCCAAGTCCTAGATCTGGAATCCTACTGCAGCTAACTGAATTAACTTCACCTACTTGAAATTTACATTAACAAGTCATTTGCAGATTTCTTCTGTAAACATTGAAGTAATTACTGCTACAACCTTCAATTAATTAATTCAGATGCGGAAACAAAAAACTGAGCAAAAGAAAAACATCACATAGGACACCATTATTTTTGGACAAATGTCCCCGGAAAACCCCAATGCGGGAAAACTGGTGCAGCAGATCTAAGGGTTTTATCAGTAAGCAACAGTTATATATGAGTACAATCTTTGGATGCCTTGCAAGCTATCCAGTACAAAGAATATCACTCAGCAAAAGAAAGACAAATTGTGAGATTACTTGACTCTGCAAGTCCCGGCTGATCCGGTAGTTGAACTGATGAAACCCAATACCCTCTACGATGCCTCTGTGCAGTATTTGCGTAGGCCTTCATGGGGACTTCTCTGGAACTGCATCACCTCCTCTGCTGAATTGTTCAACCTTAAGAAATCTCGATTCCAACCCTCCCGGCTTAGAACATCTATCTCCCAGCTAAAACTCAGACATCTGCTCAGAATATTGCATTGCCTCTACGTGTGGCCTTCATGGCTCTGCGTCACCCTCTCTGGGCTCTGCGCTGCTTCCTTTGCGTCTTTCTCTGCCTCTCTGCTGAGTATTCTTGGCCCCAGAGAAGATGCTCCGACCAAAACTATCTATGCTCCTCAAACGCATGAGAATACCTCGATCAAGGTTTTCTTCTGAGCACTGCTCCTTCAAAAAACTTGATCTCTTGATCTCTCCGTGTGTTTTCCAAATGACCCTCAAGATTTCCTTTATAGTCTTCTTGTTGAGACTTCAACGATTGATATTAGATCTCCAATCAATGACTAAGATTACATTTTGACTTGATCTGCTTTTTCTAGAAGTTACACCCATAGTTTAGATTAATACCCATTAATTATTTTAATTTCCTAAGTTTAGACGTAGGGTCCCATTAAAAGTATTTAATTTATCAAATAAATCTGTTTCCAAGTGGAATTTCCCAAAATACATGTGTTTAAGCCTCTCCACAAAGTTTAAAACTTAGAGCACATCCGATGCTACCTTAAATCAACATGCTCTAGCCTCGAGATTTTGAAGAGAGGCTAAGACACATGCATTCTTCAATACCTAGAAATCGTTTGGGGAAATTCCACTTGGAGATGATTTAATTAAAATAATTAGTTATTTTTAATGTATTCCTAAGTCTAAACTTAGGAAATGAGAATAATTAAAGGGTATTAATTAAATCGGGTGTGAATCTTCTAGATAAAAGCGTGGATCGAGTCCAAGATAATCTATGCCATCGATTAAGATATAATCCTGGTCGTTGATTCCTCAAAGAGAGATTATAAGAAGGAACTTGATGGGCATTTGGAAAACACAACAGTGCAGATACTTAGTTACCTAAGCAGATAGAATTTTTCACTAGCTGAAGTTCAACAAGAGAAAATTGAATGAGAGGGTGAGCTGCAGGTGGGAGAGAGAGCGATCAACAATAGTCCGAGAGTGTAGGGGAAGTATGGAAGGGGCAGCGCAGAAGAGGGACGTAGATCACCAGCGTAGAAGCAATGACGTAGGCACTGCGCAAAGGATGACATAGTTAGGCTAGCGTAAGGGCAGAAGGTCCTCTTAGGGGTCAGAAAAATGCTGTGGAGTGTGAGAATTTCATCAATAAATTTCTCTTTGTGTTTCTTCTATTTTTCTATTCGGTATCTTGTACATGAATTATGGCTAAAGAATAATAAAGAATACCTCATCTACTGCACCGGTCTTCCCACATTGGTTTTTTCCAGGGACAAATGTCCAAAATAACTGTGTCATTGTGGTTATATGTGTGCTAGTATTTTTCCTTGCATTTACTTTTTGCAGTATTTTATTTATGAAGGATGCAGTGTATATGTTTTAATATTTGCTGTAGAAAATTGCAAATAATTTGCTCAATCAATTTAACAAATAGAAGAAAATAATATCAATTGTTGTAGTAATATTCGAGATATCAATTTTTCACATTCATGATATTCTTCCTCAACATAATCCTCAAGATCTTCATGAATTCTTTTAGAAATGGGATCCCTTTCCTCCTCCTAACCCTTTTCGTGTGATCATTTGCCGAGCATGGGTCACCATCAAAACATGTCACATTTTGCATAAGTGTTCTATCCAAGCCATTTGGGTTCCCTAGGATCCACGTGATATCCAAGGTAGGGAACCATTCATGAAGTTTCTTGATAGACATTGATCCTTATATATTGATAACATGAGAGTTGTCAGGGTGAATGAAAATTGCTTTAATGAATACTTGCTTCACCCTACAAGCATTGACCTTGAAGCTCAATGAATAACTAGGGCTTCATTCTTCCAATGGAGTTGCCAAAAGGATATACTAATAATTTCGTATGGGAATAAGCCACACGTCTCATGTCCCTGACAACAATGCCAAAAATGTTGCCACAAAATCTAGTAGGGGTCCTAGGAGGGGTACCTAAGTGTAATATCCCGAATAGGAAATAGACAGCAATACAAGCATACAACTATATAGAAAAATGCCGGAGACAGAATATAAAGCAAATACACATAAAAATGTCGGAAATGCTAAGCCATTTTATTAATCTGAGAATATAATGAGATACAATGGATAATCAGAATAAATGCACCTATCCTTGCTCAAGGCAAGTGAAGAACCCTCTCGGAAAAGCAGAAATCATTCATACAAAAGCACATCCCAGTGCTGGAAGAAACCTTTACTTCGTCGCCCCTAGCTGCTTTGCTGAATGATGAACTGAAGCTAAGGGGCTGATCCCCTTGACGGAGCAGGCTGGAAAATCCGGCGGACACGGGCCTCACCACCCCGGACAAAACCCAGAAACCATATAGAAAATGGTCAGCCTCCGAAAATCACCTTAGAAACCCTCCTCAAGGAAAAACGTTGTCCCTCCAGGCCCAGCGCAGATGCCAAATGATATATGCTGAAATCGGGCCACAAACTCCCCGGAAAATCTCCCACTGATAAAGACTAAACCTCCACGCCGAATCTCACTGAATCTCCTGCAGGAAACCCCGCAATAGAACACCTCCTCCAAGAACTGCGTCCTCTCTCCCAGGGACTGCGCAGTCACCAAAAGAAGCCCAGCTCCTCCACAAAACAAAAACCAAATCTCCCACAAAATACTGAAGGAAAAACCTTGCCCGAGCAGGCACTCGAAGTCCCCCGGGGCTAAGGGCGAGATCTCCGACCGGAGACACTCAATCGCACTAAACAGTGCTGCAGACAGGCTAAACAGCCAGCGTGCTCAAGAAGACAGAAGTCTAGCTCAAATATCATCAACAATAAGAATACCCAAATGAGATATCTCTCCCTTCTTTTATAACGTTGGCCCTCCTCAAAACCCTACGTGGTCCCTCTCTCTCCCACGTGCTCCTCATGGGCCTGCGCAGAAGCTTCTAGAGGCTACGTGAGCCTCCTCTCATACGTGGTGTGGACCCCCAAGGCTCCCCCTTAAGTTATAACGTTGCATCTACTAGGGAAACACTTTATTTTATTTAAGTGAGTTAGCCCCCTTTTTCTCACTTTTATTTATTAATTAACTATAGGCGGCAAAACTATACAAAAATCAAATATTCCAATTAGCGGTGCTAATTAGGAATATTACAGTCTCCCCCGACAAAATGTTGCTTGTCCTCAAGCAACTGAAGTGATGGATGCTGTAAAATCTGCTCGCTCTCCCAAGTGGCATCCTCATCCGGCAAAAATTGCTTGTCCTCAAGCACTGCTTGAACAAGCCTACTCTCTAGCTGATGCTCCCCACCGATACTGCAAAATGTGCCTGGGTCCCACTGAAACCTCTCTGTCTCCTGCATCACCCTGATACGAAGGGATATCTCAATGCCAGGATCCCAAACTGGCCTCTCACAGTACCAGTCAACCAATAATCACCCCAGATCCCATCGCCACCATGGCCAATAATCGCCCAAGTCCCACGGCTCGGACTGTGCACTGCCTCTGGCTATGACTAATGCTCTAAGAGGTGAAGACCACCAATAAGCATCAATGCTCCCGGGCTCCTGCTGCGTTGTACCTGTAGCTACATATGCTACCCCTCCAACTGCATACCAACTCATCACCTCTCTCCAATCCAAGTCATGACTCAATCCCATGCTGATCCTGCTCTCCTGAAATTGGGAAGGAGTCCTGAAGTAACGACAACTGGTGCCCTCCTGCCGACTGGGATCTGTAACATCTACTATGTCCAAGGGCCCCTGCTCCACTGTGCTCCCTACGAAGAATACCGTACCATCAAGAGGGTACCAACTCATGATCTCCCGCCAGTCCATCTTGGAGGAAGCATCTGATGTAGCAACAACAACCGCATGTGGAACTTGCCTGGAAGGTTGCCGCCAACCTGTAATCATCTCCCACTGCCAAACTATCACATCTACCTCCAACATCTCCAGAGGATATGGATCTGTAGCTGCTGTCACGGTACTCGGTGTCTGTGCATCTCACTGCTCCACCTCAAAGGATGACCCCAATGCTAGCCACATATCCATCATAGGCTCAATGTGGGCACCCATCTGGACCTCACCCAAGGGAATGTCATGCCTGATGTCCATAGTATCCTCCTCTGCTTACTCAGGCTCTCTCATGTGCTGCTCTAGCTGAAGCGTCACAAGTGACTCATCACCCAGAGTATCTCCTATACAGTCCCCTGACTGCTCACCCTGCACACTGTAATACGGTTGCAATCTACTGTCATCATACCTGCATGACTGCTCTTGCTCCACAGAAGCAACCTCAACTGATCCTATGGACTCATATGAAAGAGAGTCCTCACCCTGGCATACAGAAGGAATGCCCTCCTGTTCTACCTCCGCCACCTCATCTGCATTGAATATGCCATCCATCCTCTCGATGAAGTGTCGATACAATGTCTGGAGTCCAGACGCATGCTGGGATGCTACCTCTGCTGAACCCAATATCCTCTGCTCATGCATGATCTCAACATGCCCTGAGGGAAAAATGATGCATGTCTCCCTCATGACCTGCTCCCCAAGCGTAGGCTCGGCAATGACTAATGTGCCACCACTGCAGAGGATCATCTCATCCCCTAAACTGTGGCTGTCAACTAGCGTACTGACCCAGTGCCACTGCTGAGAAGTCTCTCGCCTAGTGTGCTGAGGGCCATCCAAATATCTTGGGTGTGCCTCACGGACCCTGCTGCTCATGCCCAAAGTACCAAAGGACAACAACAAAATCAGTTGTGCCCATGAGTGATGTAGAAGAGTGTCGGATGTGTGAGTCCCCACAAATACCATCAAGTATCGCTCCTCTGTCTCCTCATCGATCCTGGGTGAAATACCCCCAAAGGTAAGCCCAGTGTCCCTGTCTGTGAGTCTCCCTGGATGCAATACTCTAAGACCCTGATGTGCCGCGCCGTACGCCCTCGCAAGCCACCGGTCATCCATGTACTCCTCAACATGCCACTGCACACTAAGGCATACCCCTGAATACTGCTGGATACCCCATGCTACTGCTGTACCACCCTGTACCGTCTCGTGCCCTGACTGTGTCCAGGAATCTGTCACTCCCCGAGTGCTCTCAATGTGATGTAGGGCACTCCTACTCCACAATGCAGTCCCACACACTATGGTACACCACCATGTAGCTCCATGTCCACCAGTAGTCCACTGATCACTGCTAGAGGCTCCCACACATCCATGGATGTGATGTCCTAGAGCTGTGCCTCTACATATCAGACTACCACCAATCGGTAACATCATGTCCACCGTCACATCACTATACCCGCCGACAAATGGATCATCACTGCAAATCCTCCTCGAGGGGTCCGAGAAGTGAATCTCCCTATGGGTCAGTAGTGTTACCACCACTGCTCGGCTCCGCTGCGTCCTCTGTGCCCCACACAAAGGTGAAGAATCCTTGGCCCCATACAAGGTGCCATCCGGTGGCCTGCCAATGCCACCTCCTCCGACAAGCTCCTGCCAAGGTGTGCTGACCACCCCGTGATCCCGTGTATGAATGTCATGCCAAGACAACCTAGGGAGTCTGCCCATAAACTGGTTGGCCACTGGAGCTGACCGAAACCGCACATGCTCTACTACTAGGCCAACTGTACTCTCCAAGACATAGTCAGCCGACCTGCCTGGGAAACGATAGGTGATCCCACCTGGATCCCAATGCCAATCTGGGGTTCCTATATTCCCCATGCATAGAAAATCCTGCTGAGCTACACTCGGATCCTTCACTATCTCCATAGCCCGCTCCACCGAGTACCAACTCAGAATCTCTCGCCATCCAACCTCAACATGTGGATGTTGTACCCTGTGCAACTCTGATCGTCTCATACCGCCATCCAAGTCAGCATATGAGATCTGACTAGGTGGCTCTGCCTCTCTCTCTCCAACGGGAAGAGATGATCCAACAACACTGCTAGTCCCATCCATGCATGCCTGAAGGGGAATGATCTGACGCTCCAACGTGCCCTCTGATTGTACCATCAGGGAATCTAGTCGTTCCCCAATGCGGACCAACTTGGCCGCTGACTTGGCACAAGTCACTCTCATACCCTCCAGCTCCTGGTCCTACACCAAAATGGCCTCCCGTACTGACGTGGCCTTCTCTCTCAAAACTCGAAGGTCCATCCGAAGCCGATGATACCGCTGTCTGCGACCATCATCCAATACCTCTGTACCTGCTAGTGCCTCATCGAAGGTGGATACATCTCCTGACACTGCACCCATCTGTGTGCTGCTACCGCCCAAAGACTAGGACGCGACTCCGGTCATCACCTCAATGGATGGCTCTACTGGGGTAGGCTCTACCTTCTCCACTACCACATCAACCGACACGGTTGAGGAGGTCTCCAATGAGGGTGAATCCTGTGTCACACTAGCTGTAACCTCGGACTCCCTGCAACCCTGTGTTCCCTCATCCTCCAAGTGCGAGGTAACCATTTTAATGGTTTCCCTCTCCGATACTCGGTCAAGCTGGAAAGAGGTATCCAACTTGTCCACCCAAGCTTTTTCTGAGCGCCTGGATGACCCGTCAAATGTCGGTAGATGGAATCTGTCCACTGTGCGCTGTAAGCCCCCATCATGTGAGCGTCTGTTCCCTCTGTGAAATTTGTGAGGTCTACTATCACGCTGGAGCTGGACAAAGTCTCTGAATGAGAGAGCCTCCATGAACTCCTGCCCATATGCTTGGTACTCTGCAAAATAGTCACTCATGTGGCCCAACTTCGGCTCTCGCTGTGCTGCTGTCCCTGCGTCCTCTGCTAGGAAGGTAGGCATGGTGGATCGCGTGGGTGCTGGAATATCCCTCTGTGCTCCCCTTTGTGCTCCTGCCCTTGTGTCCTCTGCTAAGAATGTGGGCATAGTAGGACGTGTGGGTGTATGTGATGCCATATGCTGAGTGGCATCATGCTCCGGCAAATGGTGGGATGTGCCTGATCCCTCACCAATTTGAAAACCCCTTGGGGTTCCCCACTGCCTATCCAGCGCAGTGAGTCTCTGTGACACATCCTGCATGTGTTGGAGGAGCGCCTCTCTAAATCTCCTCTCATCATCATCACTTGCCATCGGCTCTTTCTGCTATGTGTCTACAGGCTCCCCATGAAATGGCACTGCTGCTCCAAAACCATACTACTACTTGACTTCGACCTCCGATTTACCCATTGGAAACTACTCAAAAAATTCTAGGAATTTGGGAAGGTGATCCTTGCCCAAAACCCAGAAAAACCCAGAAATGGTTTCTTCGAATTCCAACCTTCAAAATTTGACCCTTTATATTTGGCCCTTTTTCAATTTCGTTTTTGGTACTGCAACTGCTATTGCTCTCCAAAATTCCAGCAAACCTCTGTATGATCTCTTTCCCAATGTCATAGACCACGGAGGCGACAGTGTCACTGCGATACTGCTATGTCTCCAGAGCGAAATAGACGACAATACAAGCATACAACTATGTAGAAAAATGGGAAGACGAATATAAAAGCAAATACACATAAAAATGTCGAGAATGCTAAGCCATTTTATTAATGCGAGAATATAATGAGATACAATGGATAATCGGAATAAATGCACTATCCTTTCTCGAAGGCAAGTGAAAGACCCTCTCGGAAAAACGGGGAAATATTTGCCTACGAAAGCGCATCCCGAGTGGCTTTGGAAGAAAGCTGCCCAATGCTTCTTCTTTCTTGGAATGAGCGAAGCTAAGGCTGATCCCCTTGACGGAATGGCTAAAAATCGGTTGACCACTGAACTCACCACCTAGGACAAAACCCGAAACCATATACAAAAAGGACCACCTCCAGAAAATCACCTCAGAAACCCTCCTCAAGGAAAAACGATGTCCCTCCAGGCCCAGCGCAGATGCCAAATGATATATGCTGAAATCGGGCCACAAACTCCCCGGAAAATCTCCCACTGATAAAGACTGAACCTCCACACCGAATCTCACTGAATCTCCTGCAGAAAAACCCCGCAATAGAATACCTCCTCCAAGAACTGCGTCCTCTCTCCTAGGGACTGCGCAGTCACCAAATGAAGCCCAGCTCCTCCGCAAAACAACAACCAAATCTCTCGCAAAAGACTGAAGGAAAAACCTTGCCCGAGCAGGCACTCGAAGTCCCCCGGGGCTAAGGGCGAGATCTCCGACCGGAGACACTCAATCGCACTAAACAGTGCTGCAGACAGGCTAAACAGCCAGCGTGCTCAAGAAGACAAAAGTCTAGCTCAATATCATCAACATCAATAATGCCCAAATGAGATAACTCTCCCCTCTTTTATAACGCTGGCCCTCCTCAAAACCCTACGTGGTCCGTCTCTCTCCCACGTGCTCCTCATGGGCCTGCGCAGAAGCTTCTAGAGGCTACGTGAGCCTCCTCTCATACGTGGTGTGGACCCCCAAGGCTCCCCCTTAAGTTATAACGTTGCATCTACTAGGGAAACACTTTATTTTATTTAAGTGAGTTAGCCCCCCCTTTTCTCACTTTTATTTATTAATTAACTATAGGCGGCAAAACTATACAAAAATCAAATATTCCAATTAGCGGTGCTAATTAGGAATATTACACTAAGGGACAACTACTAAACCAAATGACAACAATGGGACAAAGAAACATTGTCACCTCAGTCAGTGTCCTCTGCTCTTTACAAACTTTAACCGATGGGAGGAGTCTTGGTATGAGGGAAATCACTAACGTATGATGTGATTTCCAAGGCCCATTTGAAGGAGAGGCTCAAATAAAGGCTCGATGTTTCAAGAAGCTAATGGATCTCTAAGGAACGCCTATGAGAATACCTATACCTAGGGCTAATTATATTCAATGATGATGAGAATTCCTAAGGTCAAGGTTCCTAAGATGATTAGGACCTCTTAAGAAGCTTTGAATAATGCTTATATGCCTTTAAGTAGAATTCTTATATCCTTGAGAAGCCTAGAGAGGGACCACACGAGACCTCAGGTTTATGTATAGTCTCGAGAGAAGACTCTACAAAGTGATCTATAGGTCAAGGTGGGATAGGAGAAAGGGTATAGAATGATTTATTCTACTGAATACTATGTGCACAAACCCTCAAGAAAGCCAACACACCTAAACATTCAAGATGGACTTCAAAGTTGGAGCTAGGGCTTGAGATTTCTCAAGAATGAGCTATGGGAATTGCATGAAACCTGGAGGATCACTAGAGGAGTGTAATATTTCAAATTAACAGTTCAGCTAATTGGAATATTAATTTTGATTCATTTTTGAATTTCCTAATGTTGGGCGGAAATAAAGTGGGTAGGGAACCCACAAATAACATTTGGCCAAAATAAAGCCATTTCCTAAAGTCACTAAGGGAAAATTGTGGCTCTAGTGGTGGGGTAGAGTTGTCCTTAGGTGGCAGCATGGAGGGGGCACGAAGAAGGCAACATGTGAGTGGCTAGAGGAAGGCAGCACATGATTGGCTCAAGGAGAGGCAACAAAGGCCAAGATGGGGTCCAAGGAATGCGTTAAGCCTCAATTGGCAAAAGGAAGAAGGAAGGCCTCATTCCTCATTATTCAACTAATTTATTCTTGTCAATTTGACTAAGCACGCTTGAGTCGGAGAGCCAAGTTTGCAGTGCTGTTTTTCACACGAGATCTTTAGGCGGAGATTTCAACCTCTGCCTCGGGGGACTTCGAGTACCCGCTCAAGAGAGGAGTTCTTCATTTTGTGAAAGAATTATACATCAGCAGCTGTAGGCGATAACGTAGCCCTTTCTGGACTGCGTAGAGGCAGAAGAGACTGCGCAGTGCAGTGTGGTGTTGGTGCTGGAAGTTTGAAGAGAAGAGGAGTTTCAGCAGAAGATTTGGAGGGGAGGCTAGCCACCTCTTACCAGGGGATTTTGTAGCATTCCGGAGGAATTTACCAACATTTTCCTCCAGTTGTTCGATTTCCCCAGAAGATCAGTGAGCCAAGCCCAAGAGGGCCAATTTCCAGGGTCGAGCTTTCAGCAAACCCTTCATGGATTTTTGTGGGTTTGTTGAGGAGATTCTGGTGTCCAATTCTCAAAATTTTTGAGCAAGGGAAGCAACCTATCCAGCAGTCCGAAGTCAACCAGCAACAACATTTTTGGGCTTGGTAGTGTAGAGAAAGAGACACGTAGAGCCACTTCCAGCAGGATTTTTAGCTTGGGTTTGAGTTTTCCTTCAGCCTGCCTTGAGTAGGCCCAGGTGCAAGCTTTCCAGCACCTCATTTCTACTCTTTCCAAGTATATTAATAAAATGGCTCAGAAATTATTTTTGGCTCCAGTTTGTGTTTTGATGGTGTATTTTATGTTGTTGTAGTTTTTAGTCTATTGTTCTTTATATTACTGCTTATTCCCGATTTGGGATATTACAGTTGTAACAGAGCTCATAGACTTGTCTCAGCTTGTGGATCATGCAGTCTATGACACCGGAAGACAGACAGAATGTGACTTACTGGAGGCAGAAATACAAGAGCAGAGAAAGGAGGCTTGAAATCACTTTAGATCAGGTTGACAATGTTCCGGAGGTTGTAGAGAGAGAGATGGCGCACATGGATGATGGGAGGAATAAGGAGAAGGAGTTTGCCCACCTTCTTCTGAAATCTGTGCAAGACCTCTCTAAGAGGATTGAGGAGATCGGTCAGAAACTCAATAATGGCAGTAAGGGGAAGGGAATTCAAGGGGAATTCTCTTGAGATTTTGTGTATTTTGGGTAGCATCGGTTGTGCTCTAGCTCCCAAACTTTGTGGAGGGAATAGAGTTCACCTGATCTACAAGACCCATAAATGGATTTGGGAAATTTCATCTAGTTTAGGAGATATTAAATTAATTATTTATTTTAAGTGTATTTCCTAAGTTAAAACTTAGGGAACTTAAATAATTAAAGTGAATTTAATTAAACATGTGATGAAATTGTCTTAAGTCACACAGATCAAGCTTTCTTTTAATCTTAGCCATTGATTCAATATTTGATCATGGTCGTTGATTTGTCAAAGAGAAAAGTATAAAGAAAAGGCTTGGGGTCATTTGTAAAGACACAGAGGCAGAGCACTGAAACTAAGTTGAGATTCTAGGGCAGGGTTTGCTAAGAATACTCAAAAGTGTTTCAGCTGTAGAGAGGGGAATTTAGACCAAGGGGATGATTTAATCCCAGGGTCTAGAATACACAAGAGGCAGAGATCAGCTCAAGGACAGCGCAAAGGAAGGAAGTAGCAGCAGCTGCAGCAAGTACGGTGTAATTTTCAGGAAACCCCCAGGGGTTACGCAAAGACCCTTCAGGGGCAGCGTAGGGACTGTGTCACCCAGTCTGGGGTAATGCAATCCTTTCTGGAGCAACGTTGAGGGTTTGGAGGACTTCCAAGGCTGACGCAGAGGCTTTTAGGGGTTTCAGAGGCTGACGCAGAGCCTTTCAGCGATACCGCTAGGGTTTCTAGGCCCTAATCTTGGCTGAGTTCTGTAAATCCCGTTTGAGGGTGTGGATCAGTCATTATTTTGGCCCTAGATCAGCCATTGAGCTGTAGATCTAGCATTATCTCTGTCGGGTTTTCTAGATCTGGAACCTAGAGTTGTGTATTCAGAAATATTCTTAATAATAGAACCCTCCAGCAGCTAGAGACCGGTTTTCCCACCTTGGGTTTTTCTGGCGACTATTTGTCTAGAAATAACTATGTCACTTTGTCAATGTGTCCATGTGCTTATTCTAGATCTGAATTGGTAGAGATCAGTTATGTGTTTTGCTTCGATGCTAACTTGAATTATTCATTTGATAGCTTATCTAAGTAGGAGGAGCTTAACCGAATTAACATTAATAATTTCTGCATAAGATATAAGATTCAGAAATTTCTACAAATTCTAGATTGGAGAAGGGTCTGGCACTTTGCAACACTAGGCAGGCTCTCACACTACCTTTTCGTTCATACCCTACACTCCCCCACGCTCTACCATTCCCACGCTCCTAGCTTTAGGGACCGGAGGATAACAGGAATCGGAGGAGACTCACTATGGAGAATTCTTCGTAGAGTACCAATCCTATGGGCCAGAATTTGGAAGGGGATTTTTTCTAGCTGAAGAAAAACAACAAACCCAAAGGCCAGGCCAGAGGAGGAGGGTACATGCAGGGGAGTGACCTGCAATGTACCATGGGTAGGCTATTCCTCCCGACATTTGATGGGTCCTCAAAGATATTAGCTAACGCGTGGGCGGAGAAACTGGATATCTACTTCGAGCTCAATCAGATGACAGAGATAGAGGCCAACAAGGTGGCTATGCTGCACCTGGAGGGAGAAGCCCATGATTGGTGGTTTCATGGGTTGACTACGCTGGGTCACGTAAGGGTGACAACGTATGATGACTTTACAAGGAGAGTGCTAGAGAGATTTGACAGGAAGGATCCCAAAGAGAACTTTGGAGAACTGCCCAAGCTCAAGCAAAAAGGAGCCCAGATACATATATTTCTGAGTTCTTGTGATTTTCAGTGATGGTTCCGGATCTATTGGAACCTAGGAGGATTTCTGTAATATTCCTAATTAGCACCGCTAATTGGAATATTTCATTTTTGTATAGTTTTGCTGCCTATAGTTAAATTAATAAATAAAGTGAGAAATAGGGGGTCAACTCACTTTAATAAAATAAAGTGCTTCCTAGTAGATGAACATTATAACTTAAAGGGGAAAGCCTTGGGGGTCCACACACACATGAGGGAGGCTTCACGTAGGCTCCTAAGGTAACTGCGCAGGTCAAGAAGAAGGTCAAGGACGCAGTTAGGGTTTTTGAGGGAGCTAGCACTATAAAAGGTGGGGGTTTCACTCCATTTGGCATTATTGATATGTTGATGATATTGAGAGCTAGACTTCTGTCTACTTCATCACGCCAGTTGTTTAGTCAGTCTGCAGCACTGTTTAGGGCGAACTGAGTGTCTTCGGTCGGAGATCTCGCCCTTGGCCCCGGGGGACTTCGAGTGCCTGCTCGGGCAAGGTATTTCGTTCGATTTCGGTAGGTGATTTGCGATGGATTTTAGTGGACGTTTTGCGAGAGGGCGGCCCTTAGGTATTTGCGCGATCCCGAAGAGAAGGAACGCGATTTCGGCCAGAGAGGCCTTGATCAGGTGTTTGACCAATCAATATGGTGAGTGTTTTAGTGGTAGCTTCGGTGTGTTCAACCTTGGGAAAATTACATTGTTTCGGTAGGAGGTTTAGCGCGGAGGATTTTGGCCTTTTCTAGCATTTCTTCGAGCTTCTGCCCAGTACATTCTGAGAGGAAACGGCGTTTTCATTGAGAAGGGCTTTGTTGGTGGATTTTCGGAGGTGGAGCATTTGCTTCACGGTTTCTGGGTTTTGTCCGGAGGGGTGAGTACAGACAGCCTTCCGATTTTCAGCTCATTCCGGTGAGGGGATCAGCCCCTAGTTCCAGTACATTGCAGCAGCAGCTTCCTACGGCAGTTTTCTCCAGCAGCTAGGACGCAGTCTCTGTTGTAGCCATTCTTATTCTGAGAGGGTCTTCACTTGCCTAGAGCAAGGATAGGTGCACTCATTCTGATTATCTCTTGTACCCATATATGTATTCTCAGATTAATAAAATGGCTTAGCGTTCTGGTATTTTATGTGTACCTGTTCCATATTCTAGTTCCGGTATTTTGTTCTATATAGCTGCTTGTTTGTTTTGCTGTGTATTCTTCATTTTGTTCCGTTGAGATATTACGGTGGTATCGAGGCTTATAGTTCTAGCTCGACTGTAGATGGCGGGTCTATGACGCCCGGGGATAATCCCTACATTGATCAGAGGAGACACAGAGACGTTGAGAGTAGGTGGGAGGACCCCTTCAGAGAGAGGGATTCAAATCAGGAGCCACCTGAGACAGATTCAAAGCAGGAGCAGCCTGCGAGGGACGCAGAGCAGCAGGGCCCTATGGCAGACGATGAGGGTTCGAGGAGATGGGAGACACTCCTCCAACACATGCAGGAGATGACACGTGGAGACTCACGGCAATAGAGGTCAGAACGAAGGGAACCTCCCGGGGTTTTCCGGATCGGTGAGGGATCGATGTGTCCCACCACGTGCCGATGCATGATGCTATTCCCATTGTGGCATCGCATCGCACACGATCCACTATGCACCCATTCTTGCCGGACGGGGCGAGGAGTACGGAGAGGGGTGCACGAGAGGGATGTTCCGGCACCACGCGATCCACGATGCCTGCCGCCCGCGGCCGGAGGACGCGACAGCAATACGGCGAGGAAGCGGGCGGTGCGATGGGTGACCTTTTCACAGTACCGGGCGTACGGACGGCATTACGAGATTCTGTCACATTGAGAGACTTTGTCCCGGTCCATTGTGACATTAGACCCCGTGATCATCACAGAGGGCACAGGCATCATCGTGATGACCACCGTGCAGCTAGCAAATTTCATTTGCCCACGTTTGATGGCTCATCAAACAGTTCGGAAAAGTCTTGGGTGGAGAATTTGGACATCTATTTCCAGCTTAACCAGATGTCGCAGTCAGAGGCCATTAAGGTGGCAACATTACATCTGGAGGGTGAGGCCCAGGACTGGTGGTTCCATGGGATGACTACACTCGGGCATTCGTGGAGGTGACGACATGTCACGGGGTTTACCGGAGGGCGGGCAGCTTTGACGGAGGGATCTGACGACACTTTGTTGGTAGAAAAAGCTTAAACAAAGCGGGAAGTCTTGAGAGACTTACATTTCAGATTTCTTGAGGGTTTCGGTGATGGTACAATATATACGCGGCTCGGATGGTTTACATGTTTGTGGAGGGGTTGTCAGAGCCACTTCGTGGCCTAGTCCAGTCGAGCAGACCGGCTACCCTTCAGGACGCCATCAGCAGGACTCGGGACTTGCAGGATGTCTTACCCAGGACTCGGACACCTTATCCCCAGAGACAGGCTTTCCAGCCTAAGGGTAAGGACACGAGGGTTCCGCCTCCCAAGCGGAGCCACCGGCGGCGAGGATGATGGCGAAGCCGAGGAAGGGTGGGGAGGAGCGGGTGTCCTTCTTGCCGGGGAGCCATGGTGCGGGGTCACGGTGTCTTGCGGGGGAAAACGCCATTGAGGTCTTCTCCAGGGGCGGGCGGGGAAGAGGATGAGGGGGGGATGACGTGGAGGCGGTGGATTGTTGTGCGAGCGCGGGGTAACTTGCCACCTCCACCACCCCGCGACGGTGGGCGCCAGCTGCCTACCGGAGGAGCTCTGGCACGCATTGCGGGGGTTCCCAAGGGTAACGACGCGCGCCGGGGGACGATGCGCGGACAGGCGGTCTCGATCTTGGTTGATAGGCAGGCCCCCAATTTTGTTGATGCCTGGAATGGTTGGAATGGGTGAGAGGAGAGCGCTACGGTGAGGGCTACGATGGGGGTTTTCCGTATTGGTCCCGGAAGATCGAGACTGTGGCACATGCTCGTATCCCAAATTGTCGGTGACGATGGGCACTTATACATTGACAGATCACTTCTTTGTGGTGGACATTCCGGACACCAACCTGATATTGGGAGTTCAATGGCTTATTACTCTAGGGAAGGTCACGATAGATTGGAAGGCCCTAGAGATGGAGTGGGATGATCCCAAGACGGGGAAGCATGAGAAGATACGGGGGCAGCACACATACCCACCCCAGACGGCGTCGGCACACAGCATGGAGGCGACCTTCCGCAAGGGAGATATAGAGTGGGCGGTAGAGTTGCGGGCTTCAGAGGCAGTGGATACAGGGCAGGCAGTGCATCCTGATCTACAGTCTATTCTCGACAGGTATGCAGTAGTTTTCGGGGATATTCCACCAGGGCAGCCACCGGATCGGGGGTTTGAGCACACGATCGAGCTTGAGCAGGGGATACAGGCCATGATTACTACACCGTATAGGCATCCCAAGGCCTATCGGGACGAGATAGGCGAGCTGTTCGGGAGTTGGCCGCCCGGTGCGGTGACCGGCCGGAGGTGTCCCCGCGCGGTGCGGTGAAGAAGAAGGATGACGTGCGCATGCCGTCGCTACGAGCTGCGGACGAAGACCACCGAAGGCGGTACCCATCTGGATCGATGAGGCCGGTGGATGAGTTGAGAGGAGCACGGTTCTTCTCGAAAGATTCGACTTGAGATCGGGCCCATTTGTCAGGTGCGTGAGGAAACGGGACATTCACCGAGGCAGCGCCCGGTGTGCGACCTGGGCACTTTGGGTTTACGGTCATGCCGATGGTGACAATGCACTTGCTACCTTCCGATTAGGTAACGAACCACATTTTCAGGGGTCATCTAAGGAAGTTTGTGCTGGTCTTCTTCGATGACATACTTATATATAGCAGGACTTGGGAGGAGCATCTCCAACACATTGAGACATTTTTGCGCATCTTGGAGGAGCAGCAGTTCTATGCCAAGCTCTCCAAGTGTGAGTTCGGCTTGGCGGAGATGATGTACTTGGGGCACATTATAGGAGTGGACAGGGTGAGATTCCACAAGGAGAAAATCAGGGCCATCAGGGATTGGCCAGAGCCGAGGAATGTGACTGAGATTTGAGGATTTATTGGCATTTGCACATACTACAGGAAGTTCGTCAAGGGCTTCTCATAGCTTGTTGCACCCCTCACAGACTTGACGAGGAAGGGGGCATTCAGTTGGTCGGACACGGCACAGCGAGCTTTTGATAAGCTCAAGGAGGTGATGACGATTGCTGTCTTGCGTTTGAATTTTGACCTTTTGTCCTCGAGTGTGATGCATCAGAAGAGGGGATTGGTGCAGTTTTGATGCAGGGCGGTCACCCGATAGCTTTTGAGAGCCGGAAGCTCCTTCCACATGAGAGGTTGTATTCCATATACGACGAGGATATGTTGGCCATCATGCATGCATTGGCAAAATACCGGCAGTATCTAGTGGGCAGCAGATTCAGGGTGAGGTCAGATCACAATAGCCTGAGGTACTTTCTGGAGCAGAAGCAATTGCAAGAGAGACAACAGAAGTGGATCAGTAAGATCAAAGCCTATGAATTTGACATAGAGTATGTCAAAGGCAAGAATAACGTGGTAGCTGATGCCCTTTCTCATAGATCGGCCACGTTATCACTTATGAGCTTGGACGCTGATTGGAGGGCTCGACTGCTGGCTGAATACTCCAAGAACAGGTTTGCATGCGAGGTCCTGGATGGGCAGGTAGCAGATGACAGGTACAGGGTGGTCGATGAGATCATCTATTACAGGGACAGGATCTTCAACGAGGTCTTGACCAAGAAGAAGAGACTCAGGTGCTTCACACGATCTTCCATCATGGACATAACAGGTTGGCCAAGACTTACCGCTATTCGGGAGAGAGGTTCTCATGGAAGGGCCTTAAGGAGGACGTACTCCAGCACATTAGGGAGTGCGATGTTTGCCAAAGGAACAAGGGGGAGATGAGCCATCCCGCAGGATTATTGCAGCCTCTTCCCATCTCGGAGGGGAAATGGGAGAGTATATCGATGGACTTCATCACAGGGTTGCCCATGGTGTAGGGCAAGGATTGTATCTTTGTCGTCGTTGATCGACCGATGCGTATGCCTGCATTTTTTTTCCATATCCGTACATCACACACAAGAAATACAGTGGTCGAAATGTGCTTCAGAAGATTTTCGGGACATGGTCTACCCAAGACCATTGTCGGCGACAGGGACAGCCGTTTCATGGGTGGATTCTGGCAGGAGCTCTTCCGACTAGTGGGGACCGAGTTGACACCGAGCACGAGTTATCACCCCCAGACGGACGGGCAGACAGAGATAGTTAACAAGTGGCTGGAGGGCTACTTGCGTAACTACGTCAGTGGACAACAGAGGGCATGGCTGAAGTGGCAGCATCTGGGCGAGTACTGCTACAACACGACGCTCATATGTCTATTGGTATGTCACCTTTCTATGCTTTATATTGATATCATTCCTTATCTTTTGTGGACATGATGTTTGGTGTTAGCAGGGCTCCGAGAGCCAAGTTATGGATCCAAAAGAGCCAAGATATCCTCCGAGCTCTCAAGGACAACATAGCCAGAGCACAGAATCAGCAGAAGTTGTATGCTGATAAGGGTCGGGTGGAGAGACACTCCGAGGTAGGGGACTTGGTCTACCTACGACTCAGGAAGACACCGAGCGCCTTGCCTGCCAGGCGGGGGTGGAGAGCTTGAAGCCCCGCTGCAGGGCCAGCGGGCAGGTGATACGCAGATCGGGGCAAAGAAGGCGAGCTGAGCGCCCTGCTGCGTTGAAGATTCATAACATCTTTCATGTATCATGCCCGAAAAAGGCGGTCAACAGTGACAACAGAGAGCTAACACCCACTTGATGATGAGGGGTATCTGTGTTGCAAATGGGAGGGCTATTGATACTAGGAGAGGCAAATATGAGCGCAAAGATCAGGAGTCTCGGTGAGGTGGAAGAACTTGCTGGATGAGGATGCCACTTGGGAGGATGAGAGGATATTGCAGCATCCATCACTTCAGTTGCTTGAGGACAAGCAACGTTCTGCCGGGGGAGACTGTAATATTCCTAATTAGCACTGCTAACTGGAATATTTCATTTTTGTATAGTTTTGCCACCTTTAGTTAAATTAATAAATAAAGTGAGAAATAGGGGGTCAACTCACTTTAATAAAATAAAGTGCTTCCTAGTTGATGAACGTTGTAACTTAAAGGGGAAGGCCTTGGGGGTCCACACACACATGAGGGAGGCCTCACGTAGGCTCCTAAGGTAACTCCGCAGGTCAAGCAGGAGGTCAAGGACACAGTTAGGGTTTTTGAGGGAGCTAGCACTATAAAAGGTGGGGGTTTCACTCCATTTGGCATTATTGATATGTTGATGATATTGAGAGCTAGACTTCTGTCTACTTCAGCACGCCGATTGTTTAATCGGTCTGCAGCACTGTTTAGTGCGAACTGAGTGTCTCCGGTCGGAGATCTCGCCCTTGGCCCCGGGAGACTTCGAGTGCCTGCTCGGGCAAGGTATTTCCTTCAGTTTCTGTAGGTGATTTGCAGTGGATTTTGGGTGGACGTTTGCAGAGGAGCTGGCCCCTTGGAGTGACTGCGCAGTCCAGGAGAGAGGACACAGTTTCAGCAGGGAGGACGCAGTCAGTGTTTGTGCAGCGCTGTTGTGGGTGATTTTGTGGTGGTTTCAACGTATTTCACCCTTGGGGTGATTGTTGTTTCAGCAGGAGGGTTTGCAGGAGGATTTAGGCCCCTTTCCCAGCATATTTCTTGAGCTTCTGCGCTGTTCCTGGGAAAGACAGTGTTTTCATTGAGGAGGGCTTTATTGGTGGATTTTCGGAGGTGGAGCATTTGCTTCACGGTTTCTGGGTTTTGTCCGGAGTGGTGAGTACAGGCAACCTTCAGATTTTGAGCTCATTCCGGTGAGGGGATCAGCCCCTAGTTCCAGTACATTGCAGCAGTAGCTTTCTACGGCAGTTTTCTTCAGCAGCTAGGACGCAGTCTCTATTGTAGCCATTTCTTATTCTGAGAGGCTCTTCACTTGCCTAGAGCAAGGATAGGTGCACTCATTCTGATTATCTCTTGTACTCATATATGTATTCTCAGATTAATAAAATGGCTTAGCGTTCTGGTATTTTATGTGTACTTGTTCCATATTCTAGTTCCGGCATTTTGTTCTATATAGTCATTGTTTGTTTCCTCCTTTCTCAATAGTGGTAATATCGTGGATTTCCCCGTTGTATTACAATTTTCAAGTTCATATATGGGTTGGTAGAGCCATTGCATGGGTCAACTCAACCACTATGGTCCAGTATAGAGGGAGGACATGGATCTTCAGGATGCAGTATCATTGGAGGGCTAGTGCCCCTATGCCCAACAGACTTTCGCCCTTCCCCCACAGAGGAAGGGATGCGAGAGCCCACCCTCGAGAGAGAACTAGGGTTGGGGACCATTAGATTGTTGAGATTTTGGGTAGCAGGGGATGTGCGATGTGTTCTAGCTCCGACACTTTGTGGAGGGGCTAGAACACATGGGATCTCCAAGACCCAGAAATCGTTTGGAGAAATTCCACCCTGTGTGAAAGTTATTCAAATAATTAATTATTTTAATGGAGACCCTAAGTCTAACTTAGGGAAATTAAATAATTAAAGTGAATTAATTAAAACATGTGGGTGAGAATTTTCTAAGTGACGTGGATCAAGTCTTTTCTAATATTTGTCATCGATTAGAGATTAGATCATAGTCGTTGATTGTTCAACGAGAAAAAAAAATATGAAAGGAAGGCTTGGGGTAAGTTGGAGAACACACACAGAGCGGTAGCACTTGAGCTAAGTCGAAATTCTAGTGCGCGATTTGCTGAGAATTTTCAAATAAGCTTGCAGTGCTAGTGAGGGGGAGATCGGTGAGGGATATTCAGATCCGAGGCCGAGAATACAGAGGTAGAGAGGCAGATCTATACCAGGCAGTGCAGAGACCCAGCAGGAGGGACGCATCCCAGCCAATCTCACGTAGAGGCAGTGCAGAGGCTAACGCAGGCCCTAAGGGTGACGCTGAGGTAGCGTTGAGCCCAGAGAGGTGATGCAGGAATAGCCTGTGCTGCGCAGAGGCTAACCAGAGGCTCTAGCAGCTACGCAGAGTTGACGCAGTGTCGAGAGAGGCAGCGCTGGGATCTCCAGTGGGCCAGAAAGGGCTCGTATTCAGCGATTCAAAAGGTGTGAAGCCTCAGCTGAATTAGACATATTTTCTGTCTCCGAGTGATAGAGGTACATCTTTCGTGATTTCTCTATTGGGAAAACCACTACTGGTGCCCTTGATTGTATTCAAATATTCTTCTTAATAGACAAACCCTCTAAGAGCCACTGCACTGATTTTCCCGTATTGGGTTTTTCCGAGGACATTGTCCAAAAAATATTGTGTCCTTTGTCATGTGTGCGTTGTGCTTCAATAAATGATCTATATGTATGTGTAGGTTGCAGTAGTGTTTACTTTGATGTTTTTGTTGAACAATTCAGAAAAATAATTTGTTAATTTAAGAGAACAAATAGGAGAAGTAAATCAGAAAATTGTAGTAGGGTTTCTGTAACTTAGGTTCATAAATTCTCACATAGATGATGACACCAGGAGAGATCTAAGGATGAAGAAGCTTTTCTTCACATGCCAAGAGCCATGGGCACCGGGCCACAGGTGTGTGGGAGGGAAGGCACACTACATCAAGGTATTCTCAGACAGCAAGGGAGAAGAGGAGACACTCTCTGATATTGGAGGCGAAGACAACACAACATCTCAGGGGGAAGGGACTCCACCTCCACCCCCACCAGATGCAAGAGGATCAACGTTTGTACTGACTGGAGGGGTCCTTGTATCTTTGTGGGGAATACCCAAATACTTGACGCTGAGGATCAGGGGAACAGTTCAGGGACAACGTGTTGTAGAAATTTCTGAATCTTAATTCTTATGCAAAAATTATTACTGTTAATCCGGTTAAACTTCTCCTACTTATACAAGTTATCAACTGAATAAATTCAAGTTAACATCAAAGAAAAACACATAACAGATCTCTACCAATTCAGATCTAGAATAAGCACATGCACACATAGACAAAGTGACAGTTATTTTTGTACAAACTGTCCCCGGAAAAACCCAATGTGGGAAAATTGGTCTGTGGCTGCTGGAGGGCTCTATTATTAAGAATATTTTTGAATACACAATTCTGGGTTCCAGATCTGGAAAACCCTACAAAGAAAACTCTAGATCTGCAGCTCCTGGCTGATCTAAGACCAAAAATACTGATTGATCCACACCTTTAAACGAGATTTACAGAACTCAGCCAGATCTAGGCCTAGAAACCATAGATCTGCCCCTGAAAGACACCGCATCAGCCTCTGAAGCCCCTACTAGGCTTTGCATCAGCATTGGCTAACCTCCAAATGCTCAGCGCTGTCACTGGAAGAGACTGTGTTACCCCAGACTGGGTGACGCAGTCACTACGTTGCCCCTAAGGGTCTCTGCGTAACCCCTGAAGGGTTTCCTGAAAATCACGTTGTCCTTGCTACTGCTGCCGTTTGCTGCTGCTGCTACTATTGCCTTCCTCTGCGTTGTCTTTCCTGATCTCTTCTCTACTTCTTGTGTATTCTAGACCCCAAGATCAGATCATCTCCTTGGTCTAAATTCCTCTTTCTGCAACTGAAACACTTATGAGATTTCTTAGCAACCTTGCCCTAGAATCTCAGCTTAGCTTCAGTGCTCTGCCTCTGTGTGTCTTACAAATGACCCCAAGTCTTTCCTTTATACTTTTATCATTGACAAATCAACAGCCAAGATTAAATCTTTAATCAATGGCTAAGATTAAAAGAAAGCTTGATCCGTGTGACTTAAGAAAATTTCATCACATGTTTAATTAAATTCACTTTCATTATTTTATTTCCTAAGTTTTAATTTAGGAAATACATTAAAATAATTAATTAATTTAATATCTCGTAAACCAGATGAAATTTCCCAAATCCATTTCTGGGTCTTGTAGATCAGGTGAACTCTAGTCCTTCCTCAAATTTGAGACCTAGAGCACAACTGATGCTACCCCAAATACACAAAATCTCAACACGTGTCTCAGTGCTTGTGGACAGTGGAGCCATGCACAACTTCGTAGATGCCCAAATGGTGAAGAGGAGGGGCATCCAGACAGAGGAATTTGAGGGATTTTTTGTGCTAGTGCCGAGGGCTAGGACCATACAGTGCATGCATTATGTTTGAGCCTTGACAGTGACCATGGGGACCTACTCAGTGACAAATCATTTCTTTGTGGTCGACATTTCGAATACCAACATAGTGTTGGGGGTCCAATGGCTCTTCACCCTTTGTAGAGTCACTACAAATTGGTAGAAGCTGGAGATGGAGTTCCTGGACAAGAACGAGAAACCGGTGATGCTTAGGGGTATGCATTTGTACACACCTCAAACAGTCTCTGCGCATAGGATGGAGGCAGACTTCAAATGGGGAGATATAGTGTGGGACATTGAGTTGAGGATTTCAGAGGCAGATGGTACAGCTAGACCCACTCATCCAGATTTACAGGCCATCCTCGACCGATACTCCATAGTTTTTGGGGACATGCCACCAGGGTAGCCACCTAACCGAGGATTTGAGCACATCATTGAGTTGGAGCCTGGTATTCAGGTTGTAATCTCTACTCCGTATAGGCACCCCAAAGCCTCTCACAATGAGATCGAGAGGGCCATACATGAGCTTTTGGCCTTGGGGCATGTTCGACCGAGTTCAAGCCACTTTGCTTCATTAGCTGTCCTAGTGAAGAAGAAGGACGGTACACTGAGAATGTGTATTGATTATAGGGTCGTGAACAAGAAGACAATGAAGAACCATTACCCCATCCCGCGGATAGATAAGCTTATGGATGAGTTGAGGGGGGATAAGTTCTTTTCCAAAATAGACTTGAGATCAGGGTACCACCAAATTCAGGTGAAGGACAAGGATGTCCCCAAGACAGCGTTCTGGTGCCATTATGGGCACTTTGAGTTTTTGGTGATGCTCTTTGGGCTAACCAACACTCCAGCCACCTTCCAGTCCTGTATGAACCACGTTTTTCATGGCCAGCTGAGGAAGTTCATTCTAGTCTTCTTCGATGACATCCTGATATATAACCGGACATGGGAGGAGCATTTGCACCATGTGGAGGCAATGCTGCGTATTTTGGAGGAGTAGAAGTTTTATGCCAAGTTGTCCAAGTGTGACTTTGCAGTGACAAAGATGCTATACTTGGGCCACATTATAGGAGAGGATGGTGTGCGGGTGCACGAGGAGAAGATCAAGGCCATCAGAGATTGTCCAGAGCCCACGAATGTCACCGAGCTGAGGGGATTCTTGGTCATCTGCACTTATTGCAGGAATTTCGTGAAGGGCTTCTCTCAGTTAGCTGCACCCCTCACGGATTTGACCAGGAAGGAAGGGAGCATTCACTTGGATGCCCACAACGCAAGAGGCTTTTGATCGCCTCAAGCAGGTGATGAGTAATTGCCCAGTACTTGCACTCCCTGATTTCACCATGCTATTTGTCTTGGAGTGCGATGCATCCGAAGTAGGAGTTGGGGTAGTGTTGATGCAGGATGGACACCCCATTGCTTTCGAGAGCCGAAACCTCTTGACTCATGAGAGGCATTACCCCATATATGACAAAGAAATGTTGGCCATCATGCATGCACTGGCCAAGTTCAAATAGTATTTGGTGGGGAACCGGTTCAAGGTTAAGACCGATCATAACAGCCTCTGGTATTTCCTATCGCAGAAGAGTTGCAGGAGAGACAACAGAAGTGGTTCAGTAAGATCCAGCCTTACGACTTTGACATTATGACAAAGGGAAGAATAATGTGGTGGCCAATGCCTTGTCTCGGAGGCCAGCGTCCCTCTCCTTGATGAGTATAGACACAGATTGGAGGGCGCAGTTACTGGTGGAGTATTCGAAGGACAGTTTGCATGCGAGGTGTTGGATGGATGGGTGACAGATGACTGACACCGGGTGATGGATGAGGTCGTTTATTATCGGGACCAGATCTTTTTTACACCCAAATCTCGATTGCGGGAGAAGATCTTGCATGAAACACATGACTCCCCACTATCAGGGCACCAAGGGTTCACCAAGACCTATAGTACCATCAGAGAGAGGTTCTCCTAGAAGGGCCTCAAGGAGGATGTGCTTCGACATGTCCTGGAGTGCGTGGTCTTCCAGAGGAACAAGGGGGAGTTGACCCATCAAGCAGGGTTGTTGCAACCGCTTCCCATTCCGGAGGGGAAGTGGGACAGCGTATCGATGGACTTCATCACGGGTTGCCCATGGTGCAGGGCAAGGACTGCATATTCGTCGTGGTTGACAGACTGACAAAGTATGCACATTTCTTTGCCATTTCATCTCGGTACAAAACTTCACAGGCGGCCGAGTTGTTTTTCGGAGACATTTTCCAGCTGCATGATCTTCTAAATACCATAGTCAATGACCGAGACAACAGGTTTATGGGAGGATTTTGGCAGGAGCTATTCTGACTGGTGGGCATAGAGCTCACACCGAGCATGCGCTACCATCCGCAGACCGATGGGTAGACAAAGATAGTGAACAAGTGGCTGGAAGGCTACTTGCGGAACTATTTCACACGGCAATAGAAGGCTTGGCTCTGTTGGCTGCACTTGGGGGATAACTGCTACAACACCACTTTCCACATGTCTATTGGTATGCCCCCTTTTCGTGCTTTATATGGTTATGATGCATTGATGTTTGCTGATGCCATGTTTGGAGCTAGTAAGGCCCTCCAGGGCCAATGGTTGGATCCAAGAGAGTCAGGACATTGTCAGGGCTCTTAAGGACAACTTGAAGACAACGCAGAACCAACAAGAGATGTATGCAGACTGGGGCCGCATAGAGAGGCAGTTCGAGGTAGGGGACTTGGTGTACCTCTAGGTTCAGCCATACATGCAGTCCACGGTGAAGCAGAAGGGAGATGAGAAGCTCAAGCCTTGCTTCTATGGGCCGTATAAAGTTTTCCGACGAGTTGGGGAGGTGGCATATGAGTTGGAGTTGCCATAGGGGAGTCGAATCCACAACATCTTCCATTTGTCGTGCCTGAAGAAGGCATTAGGACAACAAGTGACTGCGACTACTGAGCTCCCTCCTACATATGATGAGAGGCATTTGGTGCTTCAGTCTGAGGCCATCCTAGATACCAGAGAGAGACACTTGAGGAGCAGGGTGGTGAAGGAGTATTTGATCAGATGCAAGAACCTTCCGGATGAGGATGCCACTTAGGAAGGGGAACAGATTCTTCAGCATCCATCTTTGCAGTTTCTTAAGGACAAGCAACATTTTGGTGGGTAGGACTGTAATATTCCAAATTAGCAGTTCACCTTATTAGAATATTAATTTTGATTAATTTTTGCATTTCCTAATGTTGGGCGAAAATAAAGTGGGTAGGGGACCCACAAATAACATTTGGCCAAAATAAATTCATTTCCTCAAGTCACTAAGGGAAAACTGCAACTCTAGTGGTGGGGTCGAGTTGTCCTTAGGTGCCAGCGTGGAGGGGGCACGAAGAAGGCAGTGTGTGAGTGGCTGGAGGAAGGCAACGTGTGATTGGCTCAAGGAGAGGCAACGCAGGCCAAGGTGGGGCCCAAGGAATGCGTTGAGCCTCAATGGACAAAAGGAAGAAGGAGGGCCTCATTCCTCATTCATTCAGCTAATTTCTTCTTATCAATTTGACTGAGCACGCTTGAGCCAAGTCTGCAGTGTTGTTTAGCACACGAGATCTTCAAGCGGAGATCTCAACCTCTGCCTCGGGGGACTTTGAGCGCTCGCTCAGGAGAGGAGTTCTTCATTTTGTGAGAGAAATATTCATCAACAGCTATAAGAGATAGCGTAGCCCCTTCTGGACTGCGCAGAGGCAGAAGAGACTACGTAGTGGACTACGCAGTTCAATGTGGTGTTGGTGTTGAAAGTTTGGAGAGAAGAGAAGTTTTAGCAGGAGATTTGAAGGGGAGGCTACCACCTCCTACCAGTGGTTTTTGTAGCATTCCATGGACATTTACCAATTTTTTCCTCCAGTGGTTCGGTTTCCCTAGCAGATCAGTGAGCCAAGCACAAGAGGGCCAATTTCCGGGGTCGAGCTTTCAGCAAACCCTTAGTGGTTTTTTGTGGGTTTGTTGAGGAGAATCCAGTGTCCAATTCCCGGAATTTTCTGAGCAAGGGAAGCAGCCTATCCAGCAGTCTGAAGTGATCTAGCAACAACATTTCTGGGCTAGGCAGCGCAGAGACAGAGCCATGCAGAGCGCCGAGTTTTTTCTTGGGTTTGAGTTGTCCTTCAGGTGCAAGCTTTCTAGCACCTCATTTGTACTCTTTCCCAGTTTATTAATAAAATGGCTCAATAGTTATTTTTGGCTCCAATTTGTGTGTTTTGATGGTGTCTATTTTGTTGCTGTAGTTTTTAGTCTACTGTGCTTTATATTACTGTTTATTCCCAATTTGGGATATTACAAGGAGACACCATCGTAGTAACTTATCCAAGCGAATTTGAAAAAGTCCTCCCCTAATGAATTTGGAAGAAGCCCTAGCTAGGCTTTCTAGGTTTGGAGGCCGCAAAATTTGGAGAAGAAAAAGAAAGGGAAAAGAGGGGTGACCATCAATCTTGCTCAGACCAATGGCTCATTCTTGGGCTATTGAGTCTATGATGATGAAGATTTCCCAAACTTTTCCTTCAAGGAGGCAGAAAAGTGATGCCCTAGCATGCACTCTTTAACAATTACCTACTAAATTGCTATGGCTTTTCATGGAATAAGAACTATATCCCTTGCACTAGGAACATTCATATAATATCAGACAATGGGTAACATGTGCAATTTGCAATCAAACAATATTTCACAATGACATTCAATAAACTAGGGCACACAAGATCTAATTAATTGCCATAATTCCATACATTAGACATTATGTAAAAAGAAAATTTTCACAGTATGATGTTGAGATTTTGAGTGTTGGGGTAGCTTCGGATGTGCTCTAGCTCCCAAACTTTGTGGAGGGACTAGAGTACATGAGATCTCCAAGACCCAAAAAGGGATTTGAGAAATTCCATTTGATTTAAGAGAAAATTAATTAATTAATATTTTTAATTAAGGACCCTAAGTCTAACTTAGGAGAATTAAAATATTAAAGGTAATTAATTTAAAAATGTGATGGAAATGACTTAAGTCATAGAGATCAAACTTTCTTTTAATCTTAGCCGTCGATTCAAGATTAGATCACGACCATTGGTTTCCCAACAAGAAAAGTATAAAGGAAGGGCTTGGGGCCAATTGGAGAACACACAAGGAGGCAGAGCATTGAGACTAAGCTGAAATTCTAGGGCGTGGTTTGCTAAGCATTTCCAGAAGTGTTTCAGCTGCAGTGAGGGATAGTATTGGCGAGAGGGATGATCTGATCCCAGGCCAAGAGTCAGCAAGAGGGAGAGAAGCAGCAGTCAGAACAGCGCAGAGGGAGCATCAGCTGTGCAGCGCAGAGGGCTTCAATGCTACGCAGGCCCAGAAAGGGCAACGCAGAGGCAGTAGGAGGCCATTAGGGCTTACGCAGGCCCACCCAGCGTAGCGTAGGCACAACGTAATCTAGTCTAGGGTTACATAGGCCTCTCCTGAGGAGTGCAGAGGCACACACTGGCTAGCAGAGATGACGCAGAGAGCTTCAGAGCAGCCTTAGGGTTTCTGAAGACTGAAAAGGGTTGAGTTCTATAAACCCCGTTTGAGGGCGTGAATCAGTGAGTTTTTATGTCTCCATAACAGAGGTATTGCTGCAGATTTTGTATTTCTCTGTCAGGTTAACCAGTAAGGTGCCCAGATTTGTTGTACTTAGAATCTACTTAATAATAAAATCCCTCCAGCAGCTAGAAGACCGGTTTTTCTGCATTGGGTCTTTTCCGGGGACAGATGTCCAGAAAATTTCATGTGTCACTTTGTCTATGTGCATGTTTTCAGTTTAGATCTGTATCTTTGTAGGATGTTAAATTGTTTACTTAGATGTTAATACTGAACATTTCAGATTAATAACTTGTATAAGTAGTAGAAGTAAATCGTGATTTAACAGTAGGGTTTCTGCATAAGTAATATACATAAATTTTCACATATGGCACTTACAAGATGATAATAGATATATCCAATAATAGAAAGACAAGTAGCTCCAATATAGGATGAAATTTCAGCCTCCAAAGATATCGAAATGCATCATTATAATCTCCAAGTAGCATCCAAAAAGGAAGTGCAAAATTCTTTTCAAAGATAAGCTCCAAGTGTTGATGATGATCTAGTATAAATGAGGCTCTCCTTTATTTATATGAGCCTTTTACAATTTCGAGTTAGCCTAATTAGTCTAATTAAGCCCCTAATAATATTTTAATGTGCAAATAGCATCTCCTTCGGTGACAAGCCCACTAAATAGCTCAATAAGTGAAAAATAAGCCATCCAAAGCTAGTCAAAATGATAGAATGATGGTCAAGAGGGCCATCAGAAGGCTGAAATGAGTCCTCACAGTGCCATGATGAATAGGAGGGTAACAAAAATGATGATGAAGGGGTTCGTGTAATATTCCTAATTAGCAGCAGCGAATTGGAATATTCGATTTTGCTCAATTTTGCCGTCTATAGTTTATTAATAAATAAAAAGTGAGTGGAGAGGGTCTAACTCACCTAGTGGAATAAAACACACTCCCTAGTAGCACAACGTTGTGACTTAAAGGGAGCCAAGGGGGGCCAAGCACCATGTAGAGAGGGGGCCCACGTATGCTCTAGAAGCTACTACGCAGATGAGGATGAGCACGTGGCAAGAGAGAGAGGCTACGTTGAGGAGATAGGCCTTAGGGTTTTGGAGGAGGGCCAACGTTATAAAAGAGGGAGGAGCCTCCTCATTTCATTCAGTATGTTGTTGATGATATTGAGCTAGTCGTTTTGACTTCTTGAGCACGCTGGCTATTTAGCCTGTCTGCAGCACCGTTTAGTGCATTGAGTGTCTCCGGTCGGAGATCTCGCCCTTAGCCCTAGGGGACTTTGAGTGCCTGCTCGGGCAAGGTTATTTCTTCAGCATTTTGCAGGAGGTTTGGGGTGTGTGGGTTTGTTGCGGAGCTGAGCATTCATAGAGACTGCGCAGTCACTGAGGGGGAGGACGCAGTCCATCTAGGAGGTGTTCCAGATCGGGGTCTTGCAGGAGATCTGAGCCGAGATTTTGAGCAGAGGATCAACCTTTGCCTTTAGGAGGATTTTGGTGGAGTTTGAGGTAGTGTTTCAGTCATTCTTATTTAGCCTCTGCGCAGAGCCTTGGAGGCCAGCGTAATTCCCCAAGGGGGTGTTTTTCGAAGGTTGGCCATTTCTGATATGGTTTCTGGGTTTTGTCGGGATTGGTGAGTAGAGGAGGATTCTAGATTTTCAGCTTATTCCAGCAAGGGGAGCAGTCGCTAGTTATCAGTTAATTTCAGTGGTAGCAGCGACACGGCAGTTTTCCAGCAGCTGGGACGCAGTTCAGAGAGCAGCTATTTCTGGTGTATTTTGAGAGTATTTCTTCACTTGACTTGAGCAAGTTTAGGTGCCATCACTCTAATCACCTATTGTACTACATTATATTTCTCAGTTTAATAAAATGGCTTAGCATTTCCTCTCTATATTTCTGGATGAGTTGCCGTACATTCTTTCTATGCTATTATATGTTTGCTGCACTGTTATTTTTATATATTCTTGAGCATTTTAGTTCTATACCAGTTGGTGTGTTTATTTCATACTCTTAGACAGAGTCTAGAAAGGGCCAGGTAGCCTTCAGATTTCGTCCTTTTTTCAGAGGCGGCATATTTGGTAAATGCCCTCCCAGTCCATCTCTGGTTGGAGTTTGCCATGTTTTAGAGATATCCCCGAAACGAGATATTACAGTGGTATCAGAGCATAGTTCTGGTTCAACCTGTGGAGCTAGTTGTCTATGACACTGGGAAAGAGGCCATATATTTGTTACAGAGGTAGGAAGTACAGAGATTGTGAGCGTAGGTTGGAGAACACCAACGGAGAGGGAGACTGTGTTCGGGTGGTGGACACAGAGCAAGAGGAGCCTGTGACAGACGCAAAAGAGGAGGAGCCTGTATTAGATTTAGAGCAGAGAGAGCCGATGGCAGATGACACTGAGGCCAAACAGTTTGGGGAGGCACTCCTTAAATCGTTGCAGGATTTAGCGAGGCAGATCGAGTTGATGGGTCAGAGATTCACCACTGTAGAGGCTAGACAGAGTGAGACCCCATGGGTATTCCAGGTAGGAGAGGGATCAAGTACATCCCACCATTTTCTAGAGCATGGTGCTGCTCAGCGTGATACTATCTAGCCGATGGCTTCACATACACCTACACGCTCTACCATGCCCACTTTCTTGGGAGCAGACACAGGGGTAGGAGCTCAGCAGGAGGCAGAGCCCAGACACATGGGCGAGTATTTTGCAGAGTATCAGGCATATGGGCAGGAGTTCAGGGATGCTCTCTCATTCTGAGATTTTGTTCAGCTCCAGCGGGACAGTAGACCCCGCGACCATCATAGAGGGCACCGACATTATCATGATGGAGATAGCCACCGCACATCTAGCAAATTCCATTTGCCTACGTTTGATGGGTCATCAAACAGTTCGGCAAAGTCTTGGGTGGAGAAGTTGGACATCTATTTCCAGCTTAACCAGATGTCGGAGACAGAGGCCATCAAGGTGGTGACGTTACATTTGGATGGTGAGGCCCAGGACTGGTGGTTCCATGGGATGGTAACACTCGGACACTCTACAGTGACGACGTATGCCGAGTTTACCAAGAGATTGATGGAGCGATTTGACCGAAGGGATCCGGAACAACACTTTGTTGAGCTAACGAGGCTCAAGCAGACTGGGAGCCTAGAGACATACATTGCAAATTTCTTGAGGGTTTCAATGATGGTGCCAGATCTATCCACAGCACGGATGATCTATATGTTTGTGGAGGGGTTAGTAGAACCACTTCGGGGTTTAGTGAGATCTACTAGATCGGCTACACTCCAGGATGCTATTAGTAGGACACAGGATTTATAGGATGCATTGCCCAGGACTCGTACACCTTATCCCCAGAGACAGGGTTTCCAACCCAAGGGAAAGGATGTGAGGATCCCACCTCCAAAGGGGAATCCAGGATAGGCATAGATAGATGATGATGCTAGGAGGGAGCTAAGGAAGAAGCGGTTGTGCTTCACTTGTCAGGAGCCGTGGGCACCAGGGCATAGGTGTGCTGCTGGCAAAGCACACTTCATTGAGGTCTTCTCCGATGATAGCGGGGAAGAGGATGAGGAGGATGATGAGGAGGCAGGAGATAGTTAGACGGCCCAAGATCATTTGCCACCTCCACCTCCAGGGATAGGAGGTGCAGCTTTTGCACCCACAGGAGGGACCCTTGCAGCCTTGCGGGGAGTTCCCAAGTATTTGATGCTACGCGTACGAGGGACAGTACGTGGCCAGCGAGTGTCAGTTTTGGTTGACAGTGGAGCAACCCACAACTTCATTGATGCACAGATGGTCAAGCGGAGAGGTATACCGACCGAGAGCTTTGACGGATTTTCAGTTTTGGTCTTAGGAGCCCAGACGATGCAATGTGCTCGGTATGTTCCAGAGTTGGCAGTGACGATGGGTACCTACACCATGACCGATCATTTTTTCGTGGTCAACATATTGGATACCAATGTGGTATTGGGTGTTCAGTGGTTGATTACTCTGGGGAAGGTCACCACAGATTGGAAGGCCTTAGAGATGGAGTGGGATGATAAGAAGACTGGGAAGCACGAGAAGATCCGCGGGATGCACACTTACCCACCTCAGATTGTTTCGACACACTGGATGGAGGCAGATTTCCGGAAGGGAGATATAGAGTGGGCGGTTGAGTTGCGGGCATCAGAGGTAGAGACCACCGGTCAGGCAGTTCATCCTAATATACAGGCCATCCTTGACAGGTATGAGGCAGTGTTTGGGGATATACCACCAATGCCAACCACCGATTGGGGCTTGAGACACTGGCTGAGTACAGAGCAGCAGGTCTGTGCCAAGATTACCACACCCTATAGGCACCCCAAGGCCTATCGAGATGAGATTGAGCTGAGCCATCCAGAGTTGTCGGTTTGGACATATTCGGCCCAAGACTAGCCTTTTGCTTCTTCCGTGGTGTTGGGGTGAAGAAGAAGGATGCACATTGAGAATGTGCATTGATTACAGTCTCGAATAAGAAGGCTATGAAGAATGGGTACCCCATACCGCAGAGTAGATGAGCCGATGGATGAGTTGAGAGGAGCACAGCTCTTCTCGAAGATTGATTTGAGATCTAGGTACCACCGTAGATTCACAGAGGGAATAGGACATTCCCAAGACCGTCAGTGCCATTACGACCACTTTGAGTTCTTGGTTATGTTCTTTTCGGGTTAACCAATGCCCTAGCTACTTTCCAATATGCACGAACCATATCTTCCTATACTATCTCGAGGAATTTTGTATTGGTCTTTTCATGATATACTGACATATAGTGCAGATTCCTGGAGGAGCATCTCCAAAGATATAGAGGCACAGCAGTATATCTTGGAGGAGCAACAGCTCTATGCTAAGCTCTCCAAGTGTGAGTTTGGGTCGACGGGGAGAGATGTTGTATTTGGGTCACATCATTGGAGTGGACGGAGTGAGGGTCCATGAGAGGAAGATCATGGCCATCAGAGATTGGCCAGAGGCGAGAAACGTGACAAAACTTTGGGGATTTGTTTGCATTCGCACTTATTGGCTGTGAAGTTAGTCAAGAGTTTCTCTCAAAATTTGCCGCACCCCCTTACAAATTTGATGAACAAGGGGGCATTCAAGTTGGTCGTATTACAAAGGCAAAGGGGCCTTGACAAAGCCTAAGGAGGTTATGAGCAACCTGCTCAGTTGTCAGACAGCGATTTTTACGCAACTTTTTTTTTTTGGAGTGTGATGACGGAGAGGGGATCAAAAGGTTTTGATGGCAGGAGGCCACCTCATAGCCTATGAGAGCAGAAAACTCCTTCCTCATGAGCCGGTTGTATCCTATATACGACAAGGAGATGTTGGCCATTATGCATGCATTGGCCAAATTCTATAAAGATTTGCGGGTAAAAGGTTCAAGGTGAGGACTCCATCACCAACACCAGTTCTTTTGGAGCAGAATAGCTGTGGAGAGGTCGTTGCATGGATCAGCAAGATCCAGCTTATGACTTGACATTAAGCATGTCAAAGGAAGAACGTGGTAGCCGATGCACTTTCACGTAGACCGGCCCACGTTGTCTCCGATGAGTTTGGATACGTACTGAGGGCTCGACCCAGGAGTTACCCAAAGGATGATTTGCTCATGAGGTTCCTCGGATGGTAAGGTGACAAATGACAGGTACAGGGTGATAGATGAGATCATCTACTACAGAGACAGATCTCTTAACCGAGGGCTCCCACCAAGAAGAAGAGAGCCTGTGCATCACATGACTCACCATTGTTTGGCCATCGTGGGTTTACTAAAAACCTATCGGACCATCAAAGAGAGGTTCTCTGGAAGGGCCTCAAGGAGGACGTGCTCCAAAGATATCGGGGAGTGCGAGGTTTGCTGTAGGAACAAGGAGAGATGAGCCATCCCGCAGGTTTATTAAAGTGTGGGCCTCTTCCCCATTCCGTGGGAGGGGAAATGGGAGAGCATTGATGGACTTCATCACAGATTGCCCATGGTGCAAGGCAAGGATCGTATGCGTTGTCGTTGATCGACCGAATGGCGCATGACACTTTTTCATTATATCCGCACACTATTCGCCACACAGTCACAGGCGAGTTGTTCTTCGTAGAGATTTTCGTTGCATGGTCTTCCCAAGACCATCATCGCGATTAGGACAACGCTTATGGGCTACTCTCCGGCAGAGCTTTTCCGGGCCGGGCTGGGGGACAGAGTTAGATACTGAAAATCACTACCACCCACAAGACAGATCGGGCAGACAAAGATAGTTAACAAGTGGCCGGGAGGGTTACTTGCGTAACTATGTTAGTGGGCAGCAGAGGGCATGGTCGAAGTGGCCGTATCTCGGGGGAGTATTGCTACAACAACACACATCACATGTCCATCGCGCATGTCTCCGTTTCCATGCCTCCGTATGGATACCATTCTTTATCTTTTGCTGATGTGATGTTTGGTGTTAGCAAGGCTCTCGAGAGCCAAAGATTGGATCCAAGAGAGTCAGACATCCTCCGAGCTCTCAAGGATAACATGGCTACAACACAGAATCCAGCGTGTAGAGTTGTGCGGCCGACAAGGGCCTGTGGAGAGAGCGCTTGAGGTAGGAGATTCTGTCTACTCACGTTTGCGCCTGTACCGACAGCCGCCATCGGGCGTATGAGCCGAGAAGCTCAAGCCCGTTTTTATGGGCCATACAGGGTGATACGCAGGTTGGTCAAAGCTGCTTATGAGTTGGAGTCGCCCAAGGCGCAAGATTCATAACATTTTCCATGCATCATGCCCGAAGAAGGCATTGGGGCGCAAGTGACCGTGACATATGAGCTACCACCTACGGATAATGAGGGGCATTTAGTGTTGCAACAGAGGCCTTTTATTGATACCGTGGAGAGACAATCGCGGAGCGTAACGAATCGAGTGAGGTGGAAGAATTTGCCGATGAGGATGCCACTTGGGGAGAGTGAGAGAAGATCTTGGGTAAAGATCTGTCACTACGCTTGCTTGGGGTCAAGCAACATTTTGCCGAGGGAGATCGTATTCCCAATTAGCAATGGCTAATTGGAATATTCGATTTGGTCAATTTTGCCTTATGTAGTTATATTATAAATAAAAGTGAGTTGAGGGGGACATAATCCCACTCAAAAAATAAGTGCACTCCCTAGTAGACACACGTTGTACTTAAGTGAGCCAAGGGGGCCAAGAGACCACGTAGAGAGGGGGGCCACATAGACCACATGGAGGACTCGCGCAGTGCCAAGATGGAGCACGTGGCAAAGGGAGACAACGTTGGGGGAGGTGAGCCTTAGGGTTTGAGAGAGGCTAACGCTGACATAGAGAGAGAGCCTCATTTTGATCATTCGATGCTTATATTGAGCTGGTCATTTCGACTTCTGAGCACGCCGGTTATTTAGCTAGTCTCAACACCGTTTAGTGCACCGAGTGTCTCCATTTGGAGATCTCACCCCGACCCGGGACTCTCTGGCGGCTCGTCGTGAGGTTGTTCCACGTATTTTGCAAGAGGTTGGTGTCTGGGCGTTTGTGGAGGAGCAAGCATTCAGAGACCATAGTTTTGAGAGGGAGGACGCACCATTCTTGGGGAGTCTGGATTGGGTTTTTGGAGGATTTCGAACCTAGAGATTGAGCAAAGGGCCGCCCTGCTCCATTGGAGGATTTTGCAGAGTTTGTGGCCGTATTTGTGTGTTTCCATTCACCTCAGCATGAGTTCGGGAGGATAGCCTATACGTTGCACGGTTCCCGCACCCGCACCGGGGTTCCCGCACCCAAGTACCGGATTCTCCGCACCCAAGTACCCTGAAGAACCCAAACGAACCGGGTTCTTCTCAGAAGAACCGGGTTCTTCAAAAAAAAAATTCGGGTTCTTAGGTTCTTTTGGTATGAAGAACCCATCGTTTTTCAGTCAAACATCTGGGGTGTATCCATAACCATGCAAATTAATTTTGAATGCTTCCATATTTGCTATGCATTTTCTTTGCTCTTTTGTATAAAGAACAAGAAACTGATATGGTGTTTTGACCCTTCTCGATACAGTTACACAATGGAAGAAGCAACTTGTATGCTAGGAGGCTTGAATCCTGTCAAGTTATTTGAAATCCAGTATGCTGGCACTTTATAAGATGTTTTTGTAAATAGTTGCTTTTAGAAGGGGTTTTAATTATTCATTACCAAAAAAAAGTTATCTGCTTACTCCACAACCAGCAATTTGTAGTGGACAAGAGCATGAATGCATGCTTTGAGATTTTGGAGTTGTTTTAATGTACTGACAATATACCTATCCAAAATTTTACTTGCCTTTGTGGGACTTTCAATAAAAGGAAGTTTGATCAGTAGACAGCGTGCAAAACAGCCTGTCTACCTGAGTTTTCATAGTTAGCAAAAATCAATCATCTAAGTATCTGAATTACAATACTAATAGGCCTACTTCATCAAGTGTATGTGTAGATTTCAAAAATCACATTCCTCATTAAATTTATGGGTAGGATCTTCATCAAATTTATGTGTAGATTTTGAAACAGTTGTTTTTCACTGCCGCAGGAAACTTGTGTGGATATTGCAGCAATTTTTCTGTTGCATCATTTTTCAGTTAATGAATGATTGTTTTCTAACGTTACCAAATCTGTGTCTACATGGCAGGCATGACAAGCTTAAGAACACTGAGTGGGAAAAACACCCCAGATGTTTGACTGATGCAATTCTGATAAGAATTCTGATGGTAGCCGTTCTCTTAGAGTTTGTTTAGTCTTAATTTTCATTAAATTTATAATTTATAAATTTAATTTATAAAATATAGTATTATATATGATATATAAATTATAATTTATAATTTATAATATATATTAATATAAAAATACCCAGACGAACCCACGCACCCTGTTTCAAAAAATGTCGTCCCCGTCCCCGTCCCCGTCCCCGTCCCCGCACCCGCACCCACGTTTCCTGGCAACATAGAGGATAGCGTAGATCCTCAAGGGGGTGATTTTCGGGGGTCGGCCATTTCAGAAATGCTTTCTGGGCTTTTATGGGTTTGGTGAGCAAAGGCAGATTCCAGAGTTTCAGCTCATTCCGAGGAGGGGAGCAGCCCCAAATCTTCATTTTGTTTCAGAAGTAGCAGCTACACGGCAGTTTTCCAGCAGCTTGGACGCAGATCAGAGAGCAGCGATTTCCTTGTCATTCTGAGAGTATTTCTTCACTTTCCTTGAGCAAGTCTAGGTGCCATCACTCTGATCACCTATTGTACTCCCTTATATTTCTCAGTATAATAAAATGGCTTAGCATTCTCTCTATATTTCTGGAGTATTTGTTAAATGTTCAATATATGTTATTGTATGCTTGAACTACTGTTATATCTCTCTCTTTGAGCATTTCAGTTACTATACCATTTGGTGTGTTTTCCCCATACTCTTAGATGGAGTCTGAAAAGGGCCAGGTAGCCTCCAGATCTCACCCTCTTTTCAGAGGTGAAATATTTGGTAAACGCCCTCCCAGTCCATCTCTGGTTGGAATTTTCTTGTGTTTGAGAGATATCCTGGAAACGGGATATTACATGACTATTATTACATTGCTAAAGTCAATGACAAACTATGGCCTCAACCGGTCAAGTTAAGTCGCATCACTCCTCTCCTTGATACTTGACATTGTACTATATGCATGTTAGAGTAGGATGCATTGCATGGTGATTTTCTACATTAAAATAATGTCAATTGATGTTTCTCATGATATATTAGCTACATTTAGATTAAAGATTGCATATTTTATTTACTTGTTGATTTTATGGCCTGACATTAAGCATGGGTGATCATAAGACACCATGAAAAACATGTTGCCCCGTGGTTTTAGTCGTTAATATGTGCAGGTAACAAGACTGTGGTGACCAAGAGAGTGTTGGAGTTCTCGTATCCTCACATTCGAGTAGCTTTTCCAAATTCTTCGAGAGATCACGTCACAGTTGGAGCCAGATGTTACCCACCACTTCGTGGGTGATATCCTAACTTACTTTAGATCCTCAATTGAAATAAGACAAGCAACTAAGAAGATGCAATAAAGTGAATGATGCAAATGCTAGTGCAATGCTAATACAAGGCTTCAATGAGGTGTAATTATAACAATATCTTTCAAAGAAATGAAATACCAATCCACTTATGAATAAAAGTACTTGTTGACCACTCCATGTCAACTACCTTATAGCAGTACACATTTTTGCAATAGAATTCCATCATGTTCGAGCAGTCAAATATCCAGGATTCATCATCATCATTCGTCAGTCTATGAAAGTTGTAAACCCAAAATTTGTAAGTTTATTGTAAATGATGCTAGTATGACCGTTTAATTATGTAACAACACCTAGGTAAGCCTTTGATTTTGGAATAGGATTTGATCCTAGGAAGTTTTTTAACCTCGCCAAATTATGTGTGTTTCTAAACACATAATTAGCAAAGTTTTTCTTCCAGCTTAAACCCCAAAGCTAGGGTGGAATTCGTTGACAAGGTCTTAGCTAAGTCCTAGTGTTATATCGAGTCTTTTGAAAGAATGTGTTTGGGAATAATTTAAGCACATTTGACTAAATTATCTTATCGCAACCACACTTAGTATATACCAGATCATATTGTGTCACAGAATTGGTAAATTATTAAGGGTCTGTGTCTAAAGGCATTTTCCCCTCTCAAGGGTTGAATTAATTGCAATATCTTGATGTAAAAATATTTTGGTGCATGGTCCCTCATATTTAGATATCATGGCTAAAATATTTGAGGGTGGAAAAAATTATTAATCCTCTAAAGTGTCAATTAATTATTTTTTCTCGCTAAATTAAATTAAAATCCTAAGTTCCCGAATGCGGGTGAGGAGGACAGATCTTAATTCGATGGGACGGGGGTGCGGCATGGCGTGGAGACACCTGCCCACCCAAAATGCAGTTGGCGTTTGGCATTTAACTCCGGCTGCAAATTGTTCGACTGCATTTACTCCCGGTGCTGTTTGCAATCCCGACTCCACTCCTCTGTGCGATCTCGCGTGTGACGATATGCATTGGCCTTCGGCTCTTATTAATGGGGGTTTAATGCCGGGTGTTTTACAATGCAGGGTCATTTGGATTGAAATTATGGTGAGTTGCTCTGGTTCTGATAGTGCTCCTCGGCCGATGAAACAACGGTGCTCCCCGGACGCAGGGCTCCCCAGTGTGAGAACGGTTACAGGCAAACATAGCCCGCTGAGATGTTGTCTGGACCTTGGAGAGAATTTCCACTTCTCACATTCTGGGCTCTGTATGTTTGCTTCGGTCTCTCTGAACATTCGTTTGCTTCAGGCCTCAGTCAGTCCTGCTCTTCCATCGCTTCTTGGGCCTTCTGCCGAGACCGTGCCTATGCCTCGCCTTCGTCAAAGGATGAGGTGTCGTAGGGGAAGCACCAGATGCCAACCTCGGCGCTCTCCCTCCACCTCCAGCGCCTCCTCAGATTCGTCTTCACACTCGAGCCGCCATTTCAGAAATAGGAGGGGTCGCTTGCCTCGCTCTGGGCAACGCCTGGGCTCCCCGGAGCCTCCAAATCTCTCCGCTCCACCTCGCCCATCGCCTCAAACGGCGCACTTTTCTTTCAACTGCTCACTCAATCGCCCTCGGGTCACGGCCTCTATTACAGTGGTCTTCCGCGAAGAGCCCCAGGTGGACGCTCATAGTTCGAGCCTGGTGGGCATGTGCAAAGTTGATGCCCAGACCTCGGACCAGCAGGCAGGGTTGGTGCACTCGTCGAGCAAGGCAATGCAAGGTCAAGCGAGCAGGAATCAGGATGTGGAAATGGCACAAGGAGATCCTGGGCAAGCGAGCGAGACTCATGACGTGATTATGGCGCAAGGAGTTCCACCACCCTCCAGGCAGGTGGTCACTTCCATCACGGACCTGTTCATGAAAGACGGCGACCCAGATGCACTCTGGTGCAGAGTTGTGGAAGAACCACCTGATGAGTAGTCGCCCCTTCTTGGTTTGGTTTTCCTGTTTAGTTTTGGCCCATACTCTCGGGCTTGTTTTTGAGTATTCTGTAGTATCAGTTCATAGCTCAGTTTCTAATAGCTGTAAACTTCAGAAACATCATTCTATGGTACCCCTGCGTGGGAAACATTTAGAAAACTGCTCAAGGCTGGTTTCCCTCTATGAGGGCAGTCTTTCTCTCTGGTTTTTTGTCAAGATTGCCACAATAGTGGGCAAAGATTAGGCTTCGGCCCGCTATACATTATTTCCTTTGTTAATAGATTACCTTAACTTAGAAAAAAAAATTAAAATCCTAAGTGGGAAAATTAATTAATTTAAGTAAAAAATTAATTATTTTTATTTTGGTTTTCTGGAAACACAACAAGATTCCAAATTATTCCACTTCTAGGCATGCGCAAGGGTTATTTATCAGAGTCTGCACAGAGGTTGGGAGCCTGTAGCAAATGAGGAAACTCAACCTCCCACAGAGAGAATCTTGACCTGCAAATAGAGTATAATTATCGACCAACAAGAAGTTGTAACTCGTCCTCCAAGGATGTTATTGTGAAAATTTTTGAATCTTTACAACATAAATCCTACTGCAGAAATCTGATTTACATTACCTACTTGCTTTCGTCAATTTAACAAGTTATTTTTTGAATACATCAAGAAAATATTAATGTAAATACACTGTAGTCTACACAACTATACAGATCAAGCACTGAAAGATAAATGAAGCATTCAAGCAAAGGACACTTATTTTTGGACAATTGTCGCCGGAAAAACCCAATGTGGGAAAAATGGTGCAACAAATCTGAGGCTTTATATTATCAAGCAGTAGTATTCTTAGTACATCTAGGGTGCCAAAATCTGGCTCACCCAACAGAGAAAAACCTCGGCAGACAGAAATAAATCATGAATTTTACCTCATATTGCAAGTCAAGGCTGATTTGGATCAGAAACTGGTGAAGCCCTAGCTGCCTCTATGTAGTAGATGCGTAGGCCTATGTGGGTCTGGCTGAGGACTGCGTCACCCCTTCTCTAGGCTGATCTTTCTCTCAGAAACTGAGTTTCAACCCTCCCGGCTCAGAAACCACAGTCTCCAGCTAAATCTGGACTGTCTATCGGAACCACTGCGCAGCCCCTACATGAGCCCTACGTGGGTCTACGTCACCTCTCCTGGTGGTTGCGCTGGTCCCTCTGCTGCTTCTGCTGCCCTTACTCTGCTATGTACTTTGTTGGCAATATGATTCTTATGTCTTAATATGTTGTCCTTGATGGAAACTCTATGGTAAATGATGGAGTATATGTCTTCAGTAGCAGCTCAAGAGTCCATCAGAAGAAATGTCTAGCAGAATATTTGGTACTATTCATATTGAAGATTCGATACGCGTGTTTGTTCAGGCCAAGTCGCGTATACATGCGGATAAGAATGATCCAAGTCGCGTTTGCGCTCCAAAAAGATAATACCAGGGGGCTTTACCATGGTCTTAGCCCACAGGATTGAGCGACATGTCATCTATTTGATTTTGTCCAAGAATACCATCGGCAGCGGTGTGGTTTTGACTCATGGTATTGGTAAAGGCTAAATCGATATAAGGAGAAGAATATCATAGTGCAAAGGTGTGCATGTGTAAGGGCTATCACTAAATACTTCTCTCTGAAGTATATCTGCATAGGATGAACTTTGTTTTATTGATAAATCTGAATTTATGATGCACCCTTGTATAGATTGATGGATCAAGATCTCTAGACCTGAAATGACTATGTTCTTGCGTGATCCATTGAAGAGATGATTAGATATGAGACCTGGCGCATGTTTGTTGAAGTGGAGTAAAGAAATCTGGGTAAGTTCTATAGATCTGAAACATTCTACAAAATTAATATTTACTGATCTATACGCGAGTTCGTCTTCGTAAAAGCGTGTATATACGCGGCTTTGTTTCAGAAAAGGCGCATGTGGAAGTTAGGGTTTTCTGAAGCTTATTGCAGAGGTTTTATGTTATTACTTCTATTTTTTTCTGTTGTCTGTCAATGAAATATTCATGTAGATTTGGGTTGCTTGATTACTGTATATGCTGCTAAGTTGATTATGTGAGTGAGAAAATATATGTTATGATGACTGACTGATCAAGGGTTCTGCAATTCTGAAAAGATATCTGACTAAAAGCCTCAGATCTGGATCTGAGACTAACTATATTATGAAAAACAGTATTCACAAATCTATAAGCAAGTTGGTGTTAAGGAAAGTGCGTGTACACACGAGTTCAGTGAAGAAAAGTAGCGTATGCATTTTGAGATAATGAATGTTCAGGGTTGAATTTGATTCTACATACTAATTCTGAAATATGGTTATTACAGTGTTCTGATTACAATGATCTCACTGTTCGGGTTTGATGTATTGGGTGAAGTTTATTGTTGTTGATCTTTATGAAGGATTGTGTTGAAGCTGTGTGATCCAGTATGAAAATTGATGAAACGTTGTCTGTAGTGATTCTGAGGGAAGTAGAAGCTTCCTGCCAATAGAAGCTGGTGTTTTGATTAGGGGGTTGAAGCTCCCTTCCAGTAGTGGCTGGTAAACGAGATTAGGGGGTTGTAGCTCCCTTCCAGTTGCAGTTGGAAAACGAGAGAAGGTTGCAATCTTCTGCAAGTAGATGCCTACATATTGAAATAAGTTTGCATCAATACAATATCGTAAGCAGTTTTCCATATAATAAATATTGAAGACAGAGACAAAAGCAGCGGTGGTTTTCTCCCGAATTGGGTTTCCACCTTAATTCTTGGTGTTCATGTGTGTTGCTCTTGTCTGATGATTTATTCTGCTGTTACTGCACATATTTACTGATTAACTAACAGATGCATGACTGATAAGCTGAGTTAAAGATTGTTTCTGAAAAGTTTTTCTAACAATAAAATTATATCAGTATACGCAAGTTTCTTTTGGTATATGCGCGTGTGTACGCGAGTTGGGTTCATCAAAGCCGCGTCTGGAATTCAGTAACGAAAAAGTTAAAATTATCAGTAAGCTCTAAAAACTAATTCACCCCCCCCCCCCCCCTCCTCAGTATTTTTCCCAAAAATTGGTATTAGAGCAGGTCCTTCTGAAGAAGCTTAATCGCTAGAAGGAAGATTAGCCAAGATGAGCAATCAAGATGGGACCGCACTATCAGGCCTCCTCTCTTCAACGGAAACAACTTAATCTTCTGGAAGACAAGGACAAGATCCTATCTTCAGTCTCTTGGAGCAAATGTATGGGTTATAGTTGAAGGAGGTTATCAATATCCAACTTCCGTTCCAACAGATGCAGCAGCAAGAAAGAACTATGAAACCAATGCAAATGCGGTCAATGCATTATTGGGAAGTTTGACTGAATCAAAATTTGTCAAAGTCATGCAATTGAATACAACAAAGGAGATATGGGACAAAATCATTCTAAGCTATGAAGGTGATGAAGGTAAAAAGTGCTAAACTCCAAACTCTCAGAATTCAATATGAAAAACTTAGAACGCACAATGAAGAAAGCATTGCCAATTTATTTTTACGTCTAGATGATATTGTAAATCGTCTGAGAAATCTGGGTGAAACTATATCTGACACTACTCTGGTAGAAAAGGTTTTAGGATCTCTAACTCTCAAATTTGAATCAAAAGAGTCTGCTATTGAAGAGAAGCAAGATCTACAAACTCTTACTGTTGTTCAACTTCATGGGATTCTGACTGCTTGTGAAATGAGAAAAGGAGGTCCATCTGAAGTCAAAGAAGCTGTCTTCAGGGCTGCTTCAAAAGGAAAGGAGGTAGAAGAACAAGAAGGATCAAGGTATGTTTCAGAAGAAGATGAGATAAAATTTTAAAGAAGCTACAACTTGGCACTGGAAGGTTCAGAGGTAAGCTTCTCTTTAAATGTTTTTCTTGTGGAAGAGTTGGTCATTATGCTGCTAAATGTCCCCATAAAGATAGTCATGAAAAGGAAAAGGAAGTGGCTAAAGGAAATAAGAAACAGTTTATCAATAGAAAAAGCTATTATACTCATGAAGATAGTGATTGTTTATCAAATAGTGAAGAAGGAGAATATGATCAAGATATTAGACTTTCATGGCTTTTGAAAAGGACTCTAGTGATACTTTTATGGATGCATTAGAAGAAAATGACTTTCTTGAAGAAATAAATCATCTCAAAATATGTTTGGAAGAAAACAAAATTGCCATAGATACTCTAAAAAATCATCTTATGGAAAAAGATAAGCACAATGAGAAATTAGAATGTGAAATAGTAAGTCTAAGAAAGGAAATTGAGAAGGTGAAAACTTTAAATCTTAGATTTGCTAAAGGATCTGAAACCTTAGATGAAATTATCAAGATACAACGCTCTCCTCTTATTAAGACAGGTCTTGGTTATATTGGAGAATCATCTCAGTTTTCAGCACCAAGCTATCTATATGCAACTAAAGCCAGCCTACAACATTCCGTCTCTCAGCCAAAAAACAAAGAAACTTCTCAGGTAAAGCATGACCACTTTAATACAAGGAAGAACAATAACAGAAATATCAATAAGCAAGTAAACATAAACAGAAGGTTTCATGATCGCAGAAACTTCTTCTTTAATGGACAATGTTTCTCTTGTCATAATTTTGGTCATAAGGCTGCTCAATGTATTGCATACAAAACCATCATGTAATATTCCCATTTCTGGTGACACCTACGACAGGGCCAGATTGGACTTCCAGAGTTAGGAGCAGACAGGTCACATGTACAGATTGGTGCTATCAGTGGGCTCAGGAGCTTTTCGGAGGAGTTTTGAGGAGTTTTCATGGTGTCCGGAGGCATTCGCTTGATATACTCCATCATCCGAGCAGTTTGGCTTTCGTTCCGATACATTCCGATAACTTTCGGAATTTTGACTTATTTATGGGCTTAACTCAGCTGGTTATGCTCAAGGTGGCATTCCGGGAGGAATACACGATGGAACACCTTAGTGTAATAGCTCATTGGAACCGGGACGAGGAGACCTACATGATGGGATAGTTGGACACAGATTTCAGTGACCGGAGGAGGCGTGGTTGCCGATTTACCCTTTTCTGCATTAAAAAGGAATATTTTAATAAAAGAGAAAAGTGCACCATGAATAAAATAATAATAAAATAATGCTCTAGAAGACTCCAAGGGATCTATAAAAGAAAGGGAGGAGGCCATTGGGAGATATCTTTGGAGTAGATCATTTTCTTGTGTATGGAAGGTTTGAGGACGTGGTTCTCTACTTCAGTCGTAGCCCCAGGACGGAAACCCTCGGGTGAGTTGTGAGTGTTGGACGAAAACCCAACTCTCTTTGAGGAGACTTCATTCAGGAGTTTCACAGAGCTTCAGTGATATGGGAGTGAGGATCATTCAGATCTTCAACGGGAAATTCAGTGGATTCAGTGGTAGCTGTTGCCGAAGGGAGAGTGCAGCAGTTCAGTTTTGGGAGGCGATCGCCGTGTAGCAGTGCAGCAGATTATATTGTTGGCCAGTTTTCCATCTCAGCATTTTCTGGGTTAGATCTATATGTAAACCCCTCTTATTATTTATAATAAAAGCTGAGATTCTTCTGTTCTATGTGGTATTCGATTGCAGTAGTTATGTGTTTAATTTTACATGGCAATCTTCTGTTGAATAAATGTTGATTTTGCGGCATTTTGTGGAGTTTATTTATTTATCTACATTTTTAGTAAAAATATCCCATCCGGGATATTACAGTGGTATCAGAGCTTCGACCTTGGCTCAGCCGTGGGGTTGATTTGAAAATCCGAAATCAAGGGTTTTAGTCGCAGCTATTATTGTTCGAAGATTATTCATCTATTTTGCCGGAGTCAGTGTTTTGCAGATGGAATTTTTCCATATAACGGATGAAGAAGACATATCTGCCAGAACAACAATTGTTGCAGAGAAATTTCAAGAGTTTTCTTGTTAACATATTCAGGTTAGAATTACTACAGATTTGGGAAAACCAAATTCCTCCTACACAGTGTTGGAATACCAAATCAAGCTCCAATCAGAACCGAGCCCCATTCTAAAATCGCAGTCAGTGCAAATATCTCAATTGGTGGAGATCGTAGTTGTGGCTGAGAGCCGCATTATTCCAGGACCATTGGGTGGAGTTATTGAAGGGCGTTGTTGGCTTTAGAAAAATACAACGCAGGTGCAAATAGGGGTCGAATTATCTCCAGCAAATTATTTTTCAGTTGGGACTGATTAAGCAGAATCAAGTCCAATTCATACGCCCAGCCATTTCTTGGAAAACGGGTTCAAAATTTTATAATACAGTCGCTATTATTAAGTGTGGATTTCGTTAAAATTTCTTGACGTTTTCCCACGTGGTGGCAGTCAAAATATCGTCCGACAGCAATGGTCCCCAATTATGCGCAGAGGTTGTGGTGTTTAGCAAAATACACCATCTGCGACTGTTTTTAAGGGACGTGGAAGGTTCCGAGTGCTGGCGGCATAGTATTGGCACAACTTAAATAAATCCAAAACACGACTGAACGTGAGAGCACGTCCAAAGCAAGATTGGGGAGCATTGATTAAAGGGATCGAATTCAAGAGAAAGCCGCAAGATTTTACGAAGACACAAGCAAATATCTCTACGCATTCCCGATTTGCCAAATTATTATCTCCAAAGCCGCCAAGCTGTTGAGAAATGTATGAAGAGCATATGTAGTTCCATGTTACCGAACATAGGCAACTGGGCAAGTCGGAAAGAGAACATCTATCAGTCCCAAGTACCGTCTAGTTGTCATTGGTACCATGTTCAATTTCTAAGTGTGTGTGAACTTATTTCTGCATCCGGTGTCGAATTTCTTGCCATTGTTGATTAGTCGGTCACTATCATACAGCAAGGGCCGAATTTGTAGGGGCCATTCACGTGAGCAGAGCCATGAACTTCAGTGGCGTAGACAATTGCGTCAACTTCAGAGGTGCCAATTTTTATATTTAGGGGAGATCGGTAAAAATACTAAGGTTGGAGGAAGGTCGTAAACCTTATAAGCATCAAATTGATTTCTCATGCTGTGTCTCCCGAATTGGTGCTAGAATTCTGTTATTCTGAGCATGGCCGAGAATTGACGCAAAATAGACGGTGCAAGGCCGTATTATTCCTAAGGCAAGGTGGGAAATATATTATTCGCGGCGCTGAATAAATCAAATATTGCTCAGCATATCCAAGACGAACTTTGGGCGTAAACATTTCCACATAGAGGTCGAGTGGTATGGTTTGAGGGTTTGGGTATGAAGACACGACTTTCCATTCCATAAGTGATGTAGACTTATCACTTCGAGGAGCTGAGTTGTAAACTTCTGCAAAATTCTTCAAGCATGGTTCTTCTGCAATTTTTGGGCAGCTACCTTTAAATCAGGTTCAATATTTCTTGCCATATTTCTATTACTCCTCAGAAATACTATCATTTAGATCTGATATCAACTACGATAAATCTGTCTCTGGGTTTAGAAAAATTACCCCCATTGTAGAGCCTCATTAATGGTTGAAATCTCTCCTATAATATTTCTTTTGAGAAGAAATTTTTGTAGGTCATACATACAGCAGCATGCATATAAAAGGTTTATTAAACTCTTGACTGGAGGGGAAAATTAATAACTCAAGAAAACGGTGATCATATCATTGGTTGAACCATGGAGAGATTCCTAAATAGCTTGATGAGAATGAAAGTTGGTCCCTTGAACCACCATGCATCAGAAGACCAGAAAGCAAAGCCAAACAGCAGACCCTTTTCAAAAGAAATTTATGCCATCCTTCAAAAAGGACAGCCAAAAGATTTGCAGGAAGAATTGGGGATTGGTCACAAAATTTTTGCACTTGGGACAGATCTGAAACACATGAAGATGTCATGGAGAGTTTTGTCCAAACTAGAAGAATTTAATGAACTCATGTCTACAATAGACCAAGCAGAAGGGAAGAAACTGATTTGGGCTCTAAAACCAGCTATGCTTGCTCTTATATAGCCCAAATTTTTGGAGGAAACTTGTGAAGGGGTCACACTTCCAGTTGCAGCTTGTCTTTGTAACATCATGAAATTGACCGTGTATGTAATAGCCTAGGTAAGCCTAGTATGTTGTTGATGATCTCTATCCTAGGAGGTTTTTTGTCTCACTGATTCACGAAAGTGATCGGCAGAGTTTTTCCCTCCAGCCTCACCCCAAAGCTAGGGTGGATTTTGTCATCAGCATACTAAGTGAGTCCTAGTGTTTCTATCGAGTCTTTGTAAAAGTAGTTTGAACTACTTGGTCTACTAGATCATATGTTGAGTCGCAGAACTGGGTATTTATTTGAGGGTCTATACGAATGAGTTTTCCCCCTTCATGTATGTAAATGTATTATCTCATGTAAAAGAGGGTTGGAAAAATAATTATAATCCCCTCTTAGTCAATTAATTAAATTTTCTGGTCAATTAATTAATAAAATCCTAAACCAGAAATTTAATTAATTTAGGGTCCTAAATTAGGATTAAATCTTTAAAGGCAAAATTTGTTGGTCCTTGGAAAATGATTTTGACAGCCCCAAGCCAAGGGAACATTGAGAATTTTAAGAAATATTGGACCCTTGGGCCTTGGTGGTTAAGTCAAACTCAAAATTGTGGGGTAATTAACTCAAAAATAGTATTTTTGAGTTAATTAAAATTGAATTAAATGATAAATTCGTTTTTTCCCCAAAATTTTAATTTCAACGTTCTGGATTAAAAGATAATTAAATCTTTTGGACGGTTGAGATTATTTTGACGAGGATTATCCAAACTAGCCGTTAGAGATCTTGTCCTATAAATTTAGAGGTCTTTGTCATTATTGAGTCATCCGATCTCAGAATCGTGCACTTGCTCTTAGAAGCTCTTGTAAACTTTTTGAGGAATAAAGCTAAAGACTTTGGGGTTACAAATCTGGATGTTCCTTCTCAGATCTATGTGGTGAATTGTCTCTAAACTCTGCTACTTGGTTTCTTGCATTTTATGGTTGATAGCCTACATGGATTAATCTGCATACAGGTATCTTGTGCAGTTTTCTGGGTTTATAAAATAACATTCTGATTTTTCTAAGGGTCTCATGTTGTTTTCTTAAATCTCTATCGATCTAAGGTTCAGATCTAAGTGTGCAGAGAAATATTTTTTAAAGATTGAGCGTCTGGGGAAGTCTTCGGTTGGACCAGCCGACTCTTAATAAACATAAATCTGATAAGCTCTTTATTTGTTAAATTCCAGGTCTATCTTACGATATTTGGGTTTTGCAGGGTTTTCTAAGGCTTGTGCCTCTCCCAAAAAGTTTTGAATCTTTGAAAATTGTGTTAAAATGGATTTCAAATTTAACCATGAGGGTTTTAAATTGTAAACTAGTTGTAAAGGGTTTAATCGTTTCTTGGTGTGCATCTTCAGATCTGCCTGGTTTACAGATTCAGGGTTCAAATCGAAAATTTTTTTTTTAGATCTGAGGCAGATCTAGCCTCCAAAGGCCAGATCTGGCCTCAAATTGCTACTGTCGGCGAGATCTAGATGTTATTGAGTTCAAGGAGCATATAAAATCTGAGCTTAATTGAGAAGAATTCTAAAAGTTTGTTGGGCGAATTTGTGTGCACTGGGTTCAATCGCTGTCAATTCCTATTCAATCTACCCTCAAATTTCTACATTGTTTTAACCATCGAATTCTTGCTCTCTGTCTGTACATCCAGAGCCCTTGCTCATCTCTGAACCATCGCTTAATCTACAGTTTTCTCAGTGCTCTATCCAACCTTATTCTTAACGCTGTCCATCATTTGCTTGTCTTACATTGTGCCCTAAATTGCTCCTGCCATCGACCTCTAGGGATAAACGATAAGTGCCTTTTAAACATCCAAGCTTTCATTTTGATCGCAAGGATCCTCGTACTGAAGACCATAATTTCTAAGGTGTATTCCCATGAGACTGCACTGTGTAATGGTCATCCAATCGAATGCCTTATTCCCTGCACTATAGAGAGCTCCCTTCATCATCTGTGACGCCCTACTGTCTTTGATTCAAATTGCTTCATTTTTCTTTGTTCTGCCAAAGGTTTCGAGGGTTTCAAAGCGGTAAATCACTTATAGCTTTGCATCCCTGCAACCCTTTCTCCTTCCATCGAGCTCTGGCCTCCTGTCTGCCGTCAACCGTCCTCGCCCTCACGCCCATCTTCATTCCATCGCAGAGAACTTCACGACTCCCGCTGGTCAGCCTGCAACGACAGTCACACGTAATGATAAAAAGTCGAATCTGAAAATGCGTTGATTTTTTTTTTAAGTTAGCGTTAGGTTGTAAAGTTTAGAGTTTCGATTGGGATAGACTTTGCAGATTTGATTCGTAGGATAAGGTTAGCATTTTAATTTTTTTTTTATTTTGCTTTTAGTTGAGTTAGGGTGTGCGTTTTTATTATTATAGTTTAGTTTAACAACTTTTGTTTTAATTTAATTTTGTTTAGATTTTAATTTTTAGTTTTAAATCTAACTTTTAGTTTTAATTCAAGTAGATTTTATATTTTTTAAGTTTAGATTTAAAAAATAATAAAAATATAAAAAATTCCAAAAATCTTAAAAATTTAGAAAATATAAAATTTTTTCAAAATTTCAATAGTCAAATGTGCCAATTTTATTTTTATCTAAAGTTTGACTATATAACATTTTGATTTTCGAACTGGGTTGTAATTGGAATATCTAATTTTTCGGAAATCTTTCAAGCATCTGGCATTCTCATTCATGGTTGTGGCATTTTCAATTAAATATCATTTTGATCAATCGTGTTTTAATAAGCAGCAGTTAATCGTCACTTACTTGTTTATAATTGCATAACGGGATTTTGTTTAACTCCATAAGGCACTGGTCTTAAATGTGAAATCTAATTTAGATCTGTGGAATCTCATTCATTTTATCAAGTATCTGATGTTTTAGCTGTGTCTCCTGGATTTGTCATCCTCCTTTATAATAGGGTCTACCTCCCTTAGCTTGCAAGGAGACAGCTTAAATAGAGAGATTGGGGATAAGAGTGACAGCCCCCAGTCTGAGCCATTGTCGCGGTGCCTGGACAGTTTGTGCGACAACATTTTTTGGCGCTGTTGCCGGGGATAGAGTTTTTCTGTCCTTGGTCTTAACGACATTTTGTAATCTTCTGATCTTTCATCGAC